>OMLJ01050964.1:0-20232 GCA_900302595.1 Gadiculus argenteus | reverse complement strand
CGGGGTGATGCAATTATGCGTGTTATTTTTTTTTTAAAGACAGAAGGCCAATTAAAAAGGGGTCATCCCAACGGGGCTTCGGGTTCAGCAAACTAAGCAAGATCGTTTTAAAAAGTGTGGGTACAAGCTAAAAGATACACTGTATAAAAGTGTGAGATGGTCTCTCTTTTCACTTTGCTTTGTAGCAAAGTAAGCAGAACATTGAAAAACTACCCCAAAAGTGCAGCTCCTGTACCCATTTACATTTACATTCAGGGCATTTAGCTGATGCTTTTATTCAAAGCGACTTACAATAGCTACATTAGTCAGAAGAAAAAGAAACAACAATATATCGGTGTCTGTACAGTAAGGATGTTACTGGATGTTAAATATATCTAAGGGCAGACCCTACACAATGCTAAGTACTATTTTAGCATTTATCAGCAATTCTAGGCAGAAACATAAATGATCACATTCTGTTCTTCTAGGCCGAAACATAACTGATCACGTTCATCTGATCTTTCCTCACAATCCTCCAGCTGCCGGCCCCATGAGCAGGTCAGTTTTTACTGGATGAAAAACACCCACCCCTTGTCGGTGTTTGGTTGGAATACTATTTGTTTTGGTTTTGAGTGGTTGGTAGTACCACTTGTTTTTGTGTGTGATCTCGGAGCACAGGCTGCCCACAGAGACGTGTTTTTTTGATGGCCGGCTTATGGGGTGGGCAGCTAGCGGATCGTGAGGAAAGATCAGATGAATGTGATCATTTATGTTTCGGCCCAGAATCGCTGATAGAACCTTTAACTGCATTTTTAAGTGAAATCCCGATGGCGATTCTCCGCCATCTCACGAAGCGCACTGAAACTCACCTCTTCTCTTGCCCACCTCCCAGGTGGCTGACTCAGAGGGCTTGGACAGGCCCATGTCGTTCTTGGCGTAGACACGGAATTGGTACTCCGTACCGGCCATGATGTTGATGGCGGTGAACTTGTTGTTGAACAGACACTCGGCCACGGTCTGCCAGGTGCGCTTGACAGAGTCCCGCTTGGTGACCACGTAGTGCAGCCGGTCGTCCCTCTTCTCGTCCGGGGAGGCTGTCCAGGACACGGTCACCGTGCCGGGGACGTTTTGATCCAGCTCCACCGGGCCCGGGGGCTTGGGTTCATCTGGGAGAGATAAGGGGGGCGAGGGCTTTATTGCATTCTGGTGTCACAGTGGAGTACAGGAGAAGAGGGGGAACGGATGGATTCCAAGATGTAAACAGCAAACAAATATGGATAAATACCGATTGTTTATCTTTATACACGATATGAGAGGTAGCTGTGACAGAAAGCCGAGGTAGACAGTATATGCAGCATTATTGAAACTAATACAGATACCTTGACATCATCATCGTCACTTAATAATAGAAAACACACAAATGTATTCCTATATACTATGTTAAGACACAGTATAATTGGTGTTACTACCAGAAGGGCAGTTCTTTTTGATCATGCTTTTTTTTTATAATCATGTTTTTCAGCCTATATCTGGTTTCTATAACTACTCACACTACTACACACTGTCAAGCCGTGTCTTAACATGTTTTGACTTCTCTCTATGTCTTATGCAGCAATTGAACCTCTTCAATTGCTTTGAGAAATTGAAACCCTTCAATTGCTTTGGATAAAAACGTTGGATAAATCTGAATCCATTGCGTTAGCTCTAGGCTTGGGCGGTATAATTTTTTTCATACCGTCATACCTTTCTGACATCACACCGCGGTATACGGTATATGACGGTATGACTCATCAGCGGGCGGAGAGGGGGGTGCTAGCGCGAGGGTCACTAAAGCGTAGTTTATACTTCTCCGACTCCGTCATGCGTAATCTGACTCCGTCACTACTCAGACCCCTTGAGCCCTCATACTTCTGCGTCGGGATGACGCAATTCACCGCCAGGGTTGCCAGATTGGGCCATATTTCCTGCCCAAACTGGCAACCCTATCTGTAGCGCGCTGCCGCTAGGGTTGCCAGATTGGGCGGGAAATATGGCCCGCGAGAGCCGTCACTTAGGTTTCGGTTTCGGTCACTTTCGGTTCACGCGACCCGCATTCCTATCGATCAATCAATTTGCACCGCTCTGTATTATTGTGCGGCGCAACACTGATAGAAAGAAATGCATCTGTATTTTTAACGGTATTGAAAATCATACCGTCTGTATTTCTAAATACCCTGGTATACCATAATACCGCCATACCGCCCAAGCCTAGTTAGCTCCTCAACACTTACCTGTCACTCTTATCTCAAAGCTGAAGGTCTCCTGGCCCACGATGTTCTTGACCAGGATGGTGTAGATGCCCGTGTCGGACCTCTCTGCGGAGGGGAGGAGGAGCTGGGAGGAGGTGTCCGTGTTGCTCACCGTCACACCCTTAGACACGGGTGCTGCATCTTTCAACCACAGGATTTTGGGCACTGGAGAGGCCTACAGAAGAGCAGAGAGCAGACGTATGTTGTACGTCCTGGGACTTAAAATAGTACTTAGCATTGTGTAGCATACCCTAGCTATATTTTGTTGTGTACAGGGAATGGGTTAACCTAACAATTGTTAGTGCTTGGCACTTGGTTCTATGAACATTCTTACTGTACCGACAGAAATATATTGTTGTTTCTATTCTTCTGTATGTACTTTGTAAGTCGCTTTGGATAAAAGCGTCTGCTAAATGCCGTCAGTGTAAATGTAAATGCGAAGAGCAACAGTTTTATTACTTATTCCTGACGACCAGGTAACGGGACCGGTAGGGAACTTTAGGGAAAGTAAGCTGTGATACTGAATTGCTTTTAGTTTGACATGTTTGTGTGTTTTGGTCAAACCTCAAAATTGACGTTGATTCTCGCTGCATTCCCGGTTCTTATAACGTTGAAGCTCTGCATCTTCTGGTCAGTGAATTTAGGTCTCACTGTAGACAGGGGAAATATGTCTTTAGATATCCTGTACTACAATCTAGTGTATTTGTGTTTTGACCCAACCTGGAGGAGGCATGGCGATGATGTAGTTGTCCAGTTCCTGCGACTCTCCATCTCCTCCCTCGTTGGTGGCCAGCACTCTCACCCAGTACATGGCCATGGACTTCAGACCCATGATGGTGTAGGAACCCATAATGATGGCACTTGAGTTACAGCGACTCCATTCCGTGTTCTCCGCTGGTCTGAGCTCCACAAAATACCCCTTAGCCTCATCCTGCACCCCTTCCTCCTCTCTGGGTTTGATCCAGGCCAGGGACAGGGTGGTGTAGGTGGAGTCTGTCACCTTCAGGTCGATCACTCGACCGGGTGGCTCTGGAGAGGAGGAAGTTGTTTTAGTGAGGACTTAATGAATGATTGCTGTGGTTAACGCGGTGTCAGGACGACCATGCTCTGGTAGTTTGGCTTGAAACGTACTCTTTGGATCTCTTGCGAAGACAAACTCAGACGGCGAGCTCGGCTCCCCGGCACCCGAGATGTTGACAGCTGACACTCTGAACTCGTACTCGAAGCCCTCCACGACGTCTTTCACTCCGTACTTTCTCTCTGTTTGAGGGAGACGAGGAATCACGTTAGCAAGAAGTGATTCAGACAAACACGATCTATCAGGAATTAGGTAATCATGCCATATATTACCTAATTCCTGTACGTCTTAGCACTTAGTGTAAGTAATTATTGTACGTTGTCCTTGCACTTAAAAATAGTACTTGCATGGTGCAGCGTCTTATCCTACCCTAGCTAACCCTCTTTGTTGTATACAGGGAATGGATTAACCTAGTGCTTGTTAGTGCTTGGCACGTGGTTCTATGAACATCCTAACTGTACCTCTATATTGCAATATATTGTTTCTCCTTTCTCTGGCAAATATACTCATTGTAAGTCGCTTTGGATAAAAGCATCTGTTAAATGCCCTAAATGTAAATATAGAGGTTGCGTAATCAATGCATAAATGACGTTAAGGATGAAACTGAATCCTACCCTTGATGGGCTCCTCTGGGGGGTTGACTTGCCCCCACAGGTTGCTCCCGTTCTTGCGCTTCTCAATGTTGTACCCCAGAAGGTTGGTCCCTCCTGTGTTGGACGGTGAGCTCCAGGACAGGTTGATGCAGTCTTTGAAAGCGCTGACCACCTTTGGCGTAGAAGGAGGACCGGGATAGGCTGAAGAACAACAGAAGTCCTGATATTATATATCATACATATCTATTGATTAGTACAATCAATCAATCATCACTTGAATTCAATTTTATTTGTAAAGCCCTTCATCACAGGTACAGTCTGAAAGGGCTTATAGGCCATCTATTTATAACACCCCTTAACCCTAGCCCCCCTGAGGGCGGGAATAAGAGTGGGGGATCCCGCCTTCAGAGTGGGGGATCCTTCCTTCCAGGGATGACATGCATACACGCACGGGGTGGGGTGCTGGCCATCACACGTTTCCATAGTACCGTTCTGACACTCACCTTTGGTTCCAGCCTGAAGGTCATCCGTCTCGATCATCTCACTGGTGCCCTGTGCGGTTTCAGCCCTGATGTGGTAGCAGTACTTCCTGCCGTGGTCCACGTCCAGGTCTCTGTACTTGGCCTCTGGGCCGATCTTGCCTAGTTTCTTCCAGCTGTTCCGTCCAATCTGCTGGCGCTCCAGGATGTAGTCTGTGATGGGAGAGCCACCGGCGTCCCTGGGGGGCCTCCACTTAAACTCAACGGCACTGGCTGAGCTTTCGATTACCTCCACAGGCCCCAGTGGTGGTGTTGGTTTATCTGTGAATAAAAACAGTGCCGCCGATTGTTACTGTAGTTCAAAACACTTTCCTTCTACCAGTTTGAACTTGAATCATTGGTTTTTCCATCTGCGAGCCGTACCCAATACGTTAAGCTGGGTGATGGCCTCAAAGGTTCCAAACTCGTTCCTTAGCTTGAGCTTCACCTCCCCGGAGATCTTGCGCTGGCACTTGATGAGCACCAGGCGGGAACTTGTGGAGGTCTTCTCGATCTTCACGTGGCTGTCCTCCAGCACCTCCTCGTCCTCGATGAACCACTGGATCCTAATGGGTGCACGGCCCTCGAAGGGCATCTCGAAGGCCACGTTCTGTCCCACCTTGATGACCGACGGCTTGGAGAACTTTTCCACATCCTCGCTATTGAATCTGGGCGGATCTTGGGGTAAAGTCGTCAGATTGATTTTCGGATATATTCTACTTTTTAGATCATTTAAGAGAAGCTTTCATCACCAGGGACGTTATGTGATTAAGGGTAGGATTGGGACTGCGGTCATTCTAAACACCATACCCCTTATGCCAGCTCATATTCAGCATGTTATCAAGAATGCTGCTGTAATATCTCTGTATAGTTATCTAGTCATTTTAGATACACATGTATAGTCATATGCATGGGTGCACATAACTGGTACCCCCCCCCGTTGACAAATGTAATCGGGACGGAAAATTACATCTGATTAAAAACGGTCCTATGGCGGTTTAAGGCATCCCTGCATACCAAACCCCATCTCCTGATACTCATCTGAGTAACTCACAAAAAAATGATGTGCACCCCTCGTCATATGGCATTATTACATAGGAACATGTAGTTACCTTCAACAGTTATTGCAGCCTCTGTTTTACGTCCATCCGCTTCAAATCTATACTTTCCACTGTCTTCTTCCTTGCACTTTTTGATTGTGAGTTTGTGAAAGACCCCATCTTTGCTGATGCAGACATCTTCTGTTGATGTTAACTGAAATCACACAGAAAAAGCCAAATGCTTACATTTCCAAACTCCGCCTGAATCTTTTCGCAGATCTTTTGAATGCTGCTTTAACTTTTACTTCACTGATACCATTGGGTTATCTCCAGTAACTTCATTCACTATTACTATTAAGTATTTATCAGAAGCTTTCTTCGTTATTTATGTGTAGAAAATGGTATGGCGGGGTCAGGCATCTTGCTCCTGCTGCCAGACTACTTTGGGATCAAACCCATCACCTTAGGGCTTGGAGTAAAACCATCCACCAGACTACTAGACTACCTCTACCAACAGCCATTCCTCACCTCTACCATCTCCAAAGTGTCCACCGCTTCTTTGTACCAGACGCCATCGCAGTCGGCGCTCAGCTTGCAGACCAGTTCAGCCTCCGTGCCAATCACAGGGCTCACATCGGAGAGGCCTTGGGTGAAGTACACGCCTGGGTCTAAAGATAACACACCACTGATATCAGTTGGACTTCCCAATCCCGCACATTCACTCATTCCTCCATTGTTGCCCTCCATCATAGTTTTCAATCTTTCTACGAGGCATCTCACCGATGACGGTCTCAGGAACCAGAGGGCCGTTCCTCACCCTCTTCTTCTTCACAGTGGTCTCTTCTCCTTCTTCTCCCTCCACCGGCTCCTTAGCATCCGTCCCTTCAGCATCTCCCTCTTCTCCCTTACCCTCTCCCTCTCCCTCTCCCTCCTCCACTTCATCTTCATCTTCTTCTTCGTCTTCTTCTTCTCCGCCTTCGCCTTCCCCTTCCCCTTCCCCTTTCCCTCCCTCCGTCGCTCCGCCCTTTTTCACCGTCTTCTTCTTCTTCCCCGCGCCGTCTTTCTTCTTGGTCTCCGTCTTCCCCTCCGCCTTCGCCGCCGCAGCCCGTTCCTTCTTGGCGGCCAGCATCGCCGCCTTCTTGGCGGCTATGGCCTCCGCCTGTCTGGCCGCCTTCTCCGCCGCCTCCGCCTCCCTCAACGCCGCCGCCTCCGCCTCCAACGCGGCCGCCGCCTCGGCTGCAGCCGTCGCTCTGGCGATCATCTCCTCCCGCTCCTTCATAACAATGGCGTTCTGCTCCGCGGCGATCCTCTGCAGGTCTCCGCCTCCGCCCGCCCTGGTGCTCTTGCGGGCCTTCTTCTTACCGGTCCCGTCGGTGTCCGCTGGGAATGTGATCGAGATATACATTGAGGGCGTTGAGCAGACAGTTTGACCCAACGGTTCATAAGCACAGTCACACACCGACGGCGGAGTCAACCACGCGAGGTGACACCCAGCTCATCACCGTAGGGTGCAGTTAGGGTGAGGTGTGTTGCTCAAGGGGAACCTCGACACTCACAATAGTACTGTATTTACCTATTTGTCATTTATTTTGTCCCATGTAGGAATCCCCCTTTATCCAAAGCAAATCAAATATGTTCCATTAAGGAGCACAAAGGGGTTAACCAAGAATATGGGTCCTAGAACGCTTACAGCTCCGGGCTGTCAATATTTGGGTTTGAAACCCGCTCGACTGGGATTCGAACTCTCTTAGCCACCAGGTATTCCTACTCCGTATTTAGTGCTTCCAGTCAGAGTGCTACGGATAGCCCCGGTTACCTTCCACAATGAGCCAGGCGCAGCAGGAGTTCATGCCGGCTGACGCAGTGTAAATGCCCTTGTCCAGCTGCTTGCAGTCCTTCACCACCAGTGTGTGAATCAGCATGTCCTCCGACACCTCAATGTCGTACTTCTCTCCTTGCTCCAGTAGGGTCTTCTGTATCGACCATTTGATGTTCGTCATGGGCTGTGAGACGACGCATTCGAAGACCGCGTCCTCCCTCTCCAGCGCCGTGACCTCCTGTATCTTCACCAGGAAATCCACATTGGGCACTGCCGGGGAGGGGAGGGAAGCAGTCCTGGTTGGTTGTATTTAGCATATGCTGCAATGTGAAGGTGGAAGCCACAATGGACCGTTCGAAAGAGGGCCTTACTTTTGAGGTCCGTTGAGAAGATCTTGACGCCGTTCACCTCGACTTGGTACATTCCAGCGTCTTCGGGATCGACACCGTTGATGCTGAACACAAACTTCTTCCCTACTTGCTTCAACCCGTGTTTGACTTCTGTTTCAGCGTTAAAGGGGATCATGACTCCATCCTGCGCAAAACGTTGAGGTTTATAATCATAATTTTATGAAGATGTTATTGTCACAATCATCATCATTCATAAATAAGCATCATGATCATAATCAATAATAGGAAAATGATTGATCGCAACCAGGAATAGTTCCTCACCTTGAACAGGAAGATCTTATGGGCTGGGTCCTTCAGGGACATTTCAAGTTCAAACTCTGCTCCTCCGTCGTCTTTCATTGCTATGGGTTTGAGGTTGCAGAGTCTTTCAACTACCTGACATGTAGAAATGAAAACCCAAATGAAATGCTTCGGCACACATGGCATGTTTGAGCTCATGATTTGTGTTTCTCATTCGTCTTTGGTGTGTCTGCCTTAGGCCGGAGATATTTGATGATGCATATATCATCAATAAATAAAATATAACCCATCCTTTCGGTCCAAACATACTGAAACAATCTCCAAACCTCATGTAAAAGAGATTAAACTGCTTAACTTGGATATTAAACTGTGCATATTATTACATATTATTACGTTGATATTAACTACCAGTCCCAGGCCAACAAAGTTTGAGAAGCACTGGTCTAAACAACGTCACAAAACCCCCAAACCTTAGACTGCTCTTCCTCGCGTTCTATCTTCTTCTCGCTCAGTTTGGTCAAGATCCGGCGGAAGTCGGTCACTCCATACTGGTAGCAGATGCTCTCATAATCCTTCTTTTCCGCACTCATCAGCAGCTCCCAGAACCTCTCATCTATCTCCTTCTTCTCCTCCTTTGGCTCTACATCCACCCTATCAAACAAAACGCCTGATATGAATTTCATTAATGGCTTTGCCCATGGTAGTACATTTCTGTTTACATTTAGGGCATTTAGCAGACGCTTCTATCCAAAGCGACTTACAATAAATACATCAGTATGTCAGAAGAAAGAGAAACAACATATCTCTGTCGGTACACTAAGGATGTTCATAGAACCAAGTGCCAAGCACTAACAATCACTAGGTTAACCCCTTCCCTGTATACAACAAAGATAGTTACGATACAATGCTACACAATGCTAAGTACTATCTTTAAGTGCCAGGACGTACAACATACAATAAGTGCGTAAGAGACCAACTAGGTCGTTACTAACCAGGTTTTCAAATTCTTTTTGAAATCTTCTGGCATCTCTCGGACGGCTACAACAAGATAAAAAGCGTGGTTATGAAATGATACCATTAGCTGTTTCTGATTTCAAAGCGAGTGTACTTTAGGACTGTGTACCTGTCCTGGAATCTTTCAGGGCTTTGGTCTTCTTGTACCCAACTAATAGGAGAATAAACAGATGAAGAACATGATCATACTAGAGCGGGGAGAAAAGACGCTTCATTCAGAAGAAGACTGCCTGGAGGTGATGTTGAAGCTTCTTACCTTCGATCACGTTGAGGCTAGCGGTGACGACCGCTCTTCCATACTCGTTTGTGGCAAGGCATTTGTAGGTGTCTGAGTGTTCCCCTGAAACGTCGGGTATCTACTTAAATGGACCGAAATGAGGATGATTATTATCCGTGAGGCAGGGATCAAATGCAGTATTTATTTGAAATGTACCATACATCTCTTACTTTCAACATGGCACTTTCTATTAACTACCCATTGGTTGAAGAAATAATTTAAGCCCCAGCTCATTTGACCAGGACATTTGTTTCATCTTTTTCTCTCAATAACATTTTTCAATTGAAGCAAAAGGTAGGAAAACAACATTTTAGAAACCACTATGACTGAGGATTAAAAGATTAAGGGTGCTGCTCTGAAACAGCCATAGTGCGGTCATTACTGGACAAACCTGCTCACCTGCAGCTGGTGTTCCCCCGCATTTGCATCATAAGTGATTTTGTACATTTCTGGATCGTCCAGTTCGCCATCGTTCCTGATCCATTGAACGGTAGGTGTCGGGTTTCCAATAATGATCGCTTTGAATATAGCCAATTTCCCTAAAAAAAGCGAACACAAAATCAACATCCTTATTCATCACCAGACCGGTTGTGCTCCTTATGTATATAATAATAATAATGATAACATTCAACATTCTATAAATGCACCTTTTAAATGGTGCGTTACTAAAATACTTGCCACTTTAGCTTTTTGCTTTGCAGAGAGCACAACATAACAGACACGGTAAAAACCATAAGATAGTAAGAAACACCAAAGAGCTTGTTGGTTGAGGGACCATGCACAGGGTCAGATGTCTGAGTGAGGGACCATGCAGACTGCAGAGGGTCAGATGTCCACTTATTGAGGGTCGGATGTCCACTTATTGAGGGACTATGCAGAGGGTCAGCGGTCAGAGGGTCAGAGGTCAGATGTCCAATTATTGAGGGACCATGCAGAGGGTCAGATGTCCACTTATTGAGGGACCATGCAGAGGGTCAGATGTCCACTTATTGAGGGACCATGCAAAGGGTCAGATGTCCACTTATTGAGGGACCATGCAAAGGGTCAGATGTCCACTTATTGAGGGACCATGCAAAGGGTCAGATGTCCACTTATTGAGGGACCATGCAAAGGGTCAGATGTCCACTTATTGAGGGACCATGCAAAGGGTCAGATGTCCACTTATTGAGGGACCATGCAGAGGGTCAGATGTCCACTTATTGAGGGACCATGTAGAGGGTTGGTATCGTACCTTCTTGGATGGTCAGGGCGATGGGTTTGCGGGTGAAGTCCGGGGTGCTCATCCTCTCGGGAATTTCCTCAACATACTGGGTGATCATCACCCCTGGAACCTTGGATCTCTTTTTTATCCTCACTGTTGGAAATCAACCAGTAAGTCAGAGTAAGAACCAGTAAGAGTAAGAGCCAGTAATGGACCTTAATCTACCATGAGAGACACGTTACATCTGTGTATCATCACCACATGTGAATAGATATCAGTAAGACTTTCGTCTAGACTTCATGCCAGGTTTTGCAAATAAATGTGTTAATTAAAATTATATCAATGACTATAGTTTTAATTTGTCTGACTTCTTCATATGTTTTTTTATTTTCATGAACATTAGTTGAACTCACCCTGTCCCGAGGCGGTGGGCTCCTCCTCCTTCGTTTTGCGTATCTTAAACATGTTGCCGTTTCAGATTCTGATAAATACAGATATTCATAATGTTAATGTCTTTTAGGAACAGTTAATCTGTTATCAGATTAGTTTAGACCAGACTGACACTGAACGTATAATGGTAATGAGGGAATGAAGATTGTTGCTGTGACTTGCTACCCTGGAGACAGTACCGCGGCATGCAAAAAAGTTAAAAAAAGCTCAGTAAGACAAATCTTTGATTTCAGTTTCCATCTCTAGATTGTCCGTCTGGACACTGCAGGCTCCCTGGTGGCTTTTGGGTGACTCATGCTTACTTTGTTATCATTATGTTTAACAGTGGAACTTTAAGCAGATATCTAATTCACATGAACATACAATATGATATAAATACAACATAATAATCAACATTTTAGATTCATATTTATCCCAAAAAAATAATCACATCATCAATAATCACAACATAGTCTTTAAACATAAATACATTTCAAATGCTCAAAAAAAAGATTTAAAGTTGCATTGAATAGAAATAATATATACATATAAATACGCGTTGTTAAAGGTATTCTAAACAGTTTAGAATAAATGTATTGGTCCAAACAAGGCATAAGAAGGGTTTTGCTCCATCAGAACACGTTTAGGAGCGGAGGAATGAACTAGAGCTGGGATTGTGAACGATAGCAGCACCCGTGATAGCCCACAGAATGCCTAGCATAGCACCCTGCCGGACCCAGTAGGGGACCTATGGGGCAAGGGTCGCATGCCTCGTGAAGCTGTCACTCAGCAAACAGGAAGTGACGCAAGTGGCCGAGGTTAAATGGAGCCGGGCACATGAGCTCACATGTCTCGGTAATCCGACTCTGATTGGCTCTCAGCACCTGGTTATCTCTCAACAATGTCTGCAAAGCCGTGCTGTTGCCACCTGGGATTTATCTGAGCTTTTATTTTCCTTGGGAGCCCGCGGGGCTCACGAGAACCGCGACAACGTTATCACAACTAATCCCGACAATATCAGCGGCTGGGATCAGGTTCTGAGAATAATATGTGTGAAATAGTGCTGCACTAAATTGTTAGTGTTGCTCTTAATGCAACCACTTTTTAATTTTGGGAATGCCCTGCAGTATTTAAAAATAGTTCCACTTGGTTTAAAATGGTAAACACGAAAAACAGATTAACACTGTGATTAATTTGCTATTCAGTAAATGTTCCAGGTCTGTGAGCCCCGTCTAGTGGCTACGCCTGTACACTCCCCTGCCCATGTTCCCTGCACTGCTTTACACATTTGAGGTAATTAACTCAATGACCCAGCTAGGCCTCACGTATTGAGCAGTGTCCCCGATATCAGATATGGTGACATCAGATCCCATGCATTAACTGTCGGTGCGACTCCTGACTGTCTATGGTGTGTTAACATGTGACCTTCAACCTTTAATCTATAATACTCATGGTTTGCTTCACCATGGAGTTGGATTTCTGAACATTCTTTATATTTTCAACACATTTCACATCCTTGCTCTTTCCTCTAATCTATTAATAGTTTGCGTGACCTCACCTCTCAATCTGCACAACGTTTTTACTGTGTTTCTTCACTGTCCACAAAACACTTTTTTTTAATTAAAAAACATTTAAAAACACAGATGACTGATGACTCTAGCTCATCGCCGGGAAGCACAACTCAAAGACCATGGGAATCCAACTTGCGCGCCATCAATCTTTGCAACCACGATGCAGATGTGGCGGGTGTTATAAAATAAACAGATAAACACTGATAAATATCCCATCTGCTGGTTCTTTTATGAGAGATTGCACTTACTTGATACAGACAAAAGCGCTCCCCTGCCTGCCAAGTTCCCGCTGATACTGAGCAGTGTAGAGTGTCCGTCTTGTGAAAGGTAATAAAGAGCCTCTTTAGATGTTCAATGCAGGCTCGCAGGGCGGCACTGGCCCAGCTCCATATAGGTTTGCTGACACACGCGTGGGGGGCTGCATGGTGCTATAGGGGCCTTCAAAAGACTGCCCAGGAGGCGTTTGGGGTGTGAAACGCTAAACCCCGCCCTCGCAAACATGCATTTCCATGTCCTGTGGGATTTTTGAGCTGCTTTTCTGCGGGCCACACATTTCGAAGGCTCCTAGGTGCGTAGCGGTCCTAACAACCGTAGACTTTTTGAACATACGTTATTCCACTGCCTTCGTCCCCACGTTGCTACCTGCTAACTGAATGCTACCGGCAGTCCCCCATGCGGTCAAGAGGTGAGGTTTAACAGAATTTGTTTCCTTGTTTTTAACATAAACTAGCGCGATATTCTAAAAGGAAATAGTTTGACATTTCTCAATGATCTGAGAAATGTACACAGAAATGTTAAGAAAATGTATTTTAAATAAATACTTGAATGGATGTGTTGATGCCCGGTTGAGGGATTGATAATTAAGTGGATGACAGGGAAGGAATATCTCAGCCTTTGCGTTGAGCAATGACATTAAACCCCCCTGGTTGAAACTGAGACAGGTCAGTGTGCACGTTGGGCCCTGCTGCTCTCCTTGCCCATGTCTAGCAGTTGTCCACCTCCAGTGGCTTCAGCGGGGCTAAACTTGGACTACAGTTTGACCTCGATGCATGCACATGGCCTAGAGACTGTAACACAAGGAGACCGGACATAAATTACTGACAGAAAGGTTTTAAGTGGCCATAATTCAAACACGTTAACTATGCAAGGCTTCCTCCAGGAACTCTCTTTCGCTCTTAAAAGTCGTGGTGGATATTTTTGAAATGTTTATTTACACCAAGCTTCGTACAGTTTAAAATGGCACATCAGAAAATACACTGTGTTGTATAATAATTTAATAATAACTGTGCTCTTTCCCCATTCTGAAGCATGGAGTGTGTATTCTGTTTTGTACTATGTGGCATTAACACACTAATACAACGATAACATCATAATGTGTTGTGTAATGTTTAAGAACAGCAAGCATAAACGTTCAATTGGTGCTGAGGATTAGTGCTTTACTATCTTTTTAATAATGGTTTAACCTACAGGCATACTACATCATGAATCATATGGGTCATATCATATCATATCATCTTAAGGGTCATCTACAACAGCACCATTTCAAACACTGTTTTTCGATTGTGATTCATTTAAACTTGCAGATTGCTCAGCTAAAGGCTATCGGACATTCAGAGTGAAAAATGTGTTCCATTGCAAATTCATATTCTGTGCATTTTGCGTATCTTTTATTCATATGCACTCTAGAAATCTAAACAAGACTCACAAGTCATTCAAAGCTTTCCATCTGATGCCATCTGGATGGCTAAGACTAAAGCGAATAGATTCAAACATTCACCGTTAAACTACATGTAAGATTCATGTGTAACTCAACACGCAAACACAGAGGACCAGCTTAAAACACATGCTTCCTGTGTTGAAGAAACGTTTCGGAGTCCTAGTTTCGTGAGGTTGTCTCCAAAGTGCCGGTTCACTCTGAAAGGACACAAAGGGAATCATGGGTTTCATGTGTGATTATATATTACAATAAACAAAAGTGAAGCTATACAAACATTGATTTCTATGCTATTTTGTAATTTGGCAGACCCAGAACGTTTCAGCTGGGAGTCTAACCAGTATCCCCTCCAGCGCCCCATATCATATCACAGCCCATATACGCTCAATGAACATAAACACCAACTTAGCCAGAGCTAAAAACATCTCCAAAGAACAGGTAAAAAAATACAACCCTCCAAAGAACGGTTAGAAAAATAGAACCCTACAAAGAACAGTTAGAAAAATAGAACCCTACAAAGAACAGTTAGAAAAATAGAACCCTACAAAGCACAGTTAGAAAAATAGAACCCTACAAAGAACAGTTAGAAAAATAGAACCCTGAAAAGAACGGCTACAAGAATACAACCCTACAAAGAACGGTTACAAAATTATAACCCTACAAATCCAACCCTCCAAAGAACGGTTACAAAGTACAACCCTACAAAGAGCGGTTGCAAAAATACAACCCTAGAATTTTAACCAACAACCCCCAACCCCGCGTCCCTTCTACCTTTGACGGAGAGGTTGGTGCTGCACTCGGCCCGGCCCAGCCTGTTCTCGGCGATGACCTTGTACTCCCCGGAGTCCTTGGGCCCCACCCTGAGTACGAGCAGGGAGCACACGCCGCAGGTGTTGGAGATCAGGTAGTTGGTGTTGGTGTTGAGGCTGATGTTGTTGCGCAGCCAGGTGATGTGGGGGGTGGGGTCGCCGCGCACGGCGCAGCTCATGTAGCACTCGTAGCCCTGGGGGGCGGTGTGCTTCTTCAGGGGCACCAGGAACTTGGGCGTGCGCTCCAGGTTGCACGGCTTGGTCTCCGACTCGTTCAGTGTGAACTTCACTGTGGAACGGTAAAGGTAGTCTTGGTAAAGGTAGTTCATCATTGTATGATTTAAGTAGGATTTTGTTGTCTATTGTAAGTGGACATACAGGTGAACGTAATTGAAGGACAATTCAGTTGACATGTTTTTTTTCAGACATTATCCATAGTGTTAAGTTCTGTATTTCTTTTGTCTATTATCATTATTAATTCGTTTTTTTATATTCACCATGCTGTTGTACTACTTTAATCTCCCTCATGGGGAAGGATATCTATAGATCTACCTACCTACCGGTTTGTACTGTGTATAGATTTTTGAGTAAAACTAATTCACTGGAATAACTGATTGCTTTCAAGCTAATGAGATGAGGCATCAGTGGCGGCCTACAAAGGACAATGAGCTGTCAGCTGATGCGGCTTCTCATTATCATGCGTTCACAAACAGCATAATTCCTCATTGGTTATCATGCCTGACCCCGAGAAGCCCCCCGGGGGCCTGACCTTTCTTGGCGGTGATGGACCACTTGGCGCTGCTGGAGGGATTGGAGGAGCCCATGTCGTTTTTGGCGTACACCCTGAACTGGTACTCGCGCCCCGGCACGATGTTGCAGGCGGTGAAGTGGTTATTGAAGATGCGGTCGGCCGCCGTGCACCAGGTGGGCTTGGCGGAGTCCCGCTTGGTGATCACGTAGTGCAGCCGGTCGTCCTTCTTCTCGTCCGGGGACGCCTCCCAGGAGACGGTCACCGTGCCGGGGACGTTCTCGTCCAGCTCCACCGGTCCCGGGGGCTTGGGTTCGTCTGGGGGGGGGGAGACGCGAGGTAGGGTTGATTCATGGACGAGTGTGTATGCGTGTATACTGAAGTAGATCTGAAGACCATCGTCCTTCGGAGGAGACGTAAGACCGAGGTCCTGACTCACTGAGGTCATAAAAGATCCCAGGGCACTTATCTCAAAGAGTAGGGGGTTTCCCGGTGCCCTGGCTGAAACTGACCAACCAGGCTCATTCAATCTGGGCCCCTAATCCTCCCGCTGTATAATTGGCTGATTCATTAATTCCCTCACTCTCCGCCTCAAGCTGGTGTGTGGTGAGCGTTCTGGCGCTGATTGGCTGCCGTGCATCACCCAGTGGGTGCTACACATTGGTGGTGGTGAGTGAGGTCCCCCCTTCCACTGTAAAGCATCTTTGAGTGTCTTGAAAAGTGCTATATAAATTCAATTAATTATTATTATAAGACATGTCAACACACAGAGACATGCGCATGCATACACACACACACACACACACACACGCACACGCACACACACACACGTTAAATGGGGAACCATGCCATAGCCAATTTAGAAATATTTAACATGTTAGTTTGTTTATTTGTCGTCCCCTTAGGGAAAACATTTTTCACAGTTTCCTTGATTTCTCTTCTAATTTCTTCATCATAGCCACACAAAGAACGGACATAAAATACACTTTTGCAATTGACATAGAAGGCAGCAGGCGTTGGGGTACAGGGGGATACAGACACTGTGACATACATTATCTGTGGGGTTTGTGATGGTTGAATGATCCCAGTGATTAATTGCTCTAAGTGATGGTTAAATTATCATAGTGATGGCTAAATTACCTTAGTGATAGTTAAATGCAGGGATCACTTCTTGTAGTACATGAAAAATAGAGAACCTTAACTTATTTATTAATGTACTATTAAGTATTTATTCGGGCCATGTCATGTAAATGTTGAATGGGGTCTTGCGCAATAATGCCTACAGGTTAGGCTGCGGACATAGGGCATCCGACAGTCAGACAAACAGATGGGAGAAAGGAAGAGTTGTAGCCATCTCCCCCTGGTCTGACCTGTGACTCTGATCTCCACGCTGAAGGACTCCTGGCCCACGATGTTCTTGACCATGATGGTGTAGACGCCCGTGTCGGTCCTCTCTGCAGCGGGCAGGAGGAGCTGCGAGGCTCCCTCTGTGTTGCTAATGGTTACCCTCTTGGAGACGGGCACTCCGTCCTTCAGCCACTTCACCTGGGGCCACGGAGACGCCTTGGCACAGTGGACGTTTCGGTTAAGAATTAGAATTGAGTCTCAGAGCATCTCATGTAGCTCATGTATATATCTGTACATTCGTGGCCCAGAGTGGATTTCACTGATGGGAGGAGTTTGTTGAAACTCCCTCCCAGACCAAAAGACATTCATTCAGTGATGGTTAATTGCTATAAGTGATGGCTAAATGATCCTAGTGATGGTTAATCACTCTAAGTGATGGTTAAATGATCCTAGTGATGGCTAAATTACCTTAGTGATAGTTAAATGCAGAGATCACTTCTTGTAGTAAAGTACATGAAAAATAGAGAACCTTAACTTATATATGAATGTACTATTAAATATTTATTCGGGCCATGTCATGTAAATGTTGAATGGCGTCTTGCTCAATAATGCCTACAGGTTAGGCTGCGGACATAGGGCATCCAACCCACAACCTTGTGGCTGGCCCTCCCCCAGCGTACGACGAGCTCACCTCGTAGTCGACGTTGAACCGAGCAGAGTTTCCCGCCCGCACCACCACCAGGCTCTTGATCTTGGCGTTGGTGAACCGCGGCCTCACTGGACACGGCAGGAAGGGTTGAACAGATTTAAAATTAAAACGAAGGTGTTCTACTTTGATAAGAACATGTTATCCTAGTCTATGTTATAATTTGTATTATGATTAATATCTTATTTTTAGAGTAGTATGGGGTAGTAAACTTGAATGACGACTAGATATTTTGCAGTACATTTACGTATACATTCAGGGCATTTAGGGAATGACGCTTTTCTCTAAAGCGACGTAGAATAAATACACTTGTCAGAAGAAAGAGAAACAGTATACCGCTGTCGGTACAGTAAAGATGTTCATGGAACCAAATGCCGAGCACTAACAATCACTACGTTAACCCGTTCCCTGTATACAACAAAGCTACAGCAGTTAGACCAGTAGTGTCTCGTTCAGGCAGTGAGGGAGGACGTGTGCGGTGCTCAGAGCTACCGGGCGGGGGCATGGCCAGGATGTAGTTGTCCAGGTCGCAGGGCTCTCCAAGGCCCCCCTCGTTGACGGCGATGACCCTGACCCAGTACATGGCCATGGGCTTCATGCTCTTCACGGTGAAGGTGGAGCAGGTGATGCCGTTGGTGTTGCAACGCTCCCACTCTGGGCTCTCCCCTGGCCGGATCTCCACGTAGAAGGCCTTGGCCTCGTCTTGCTCCCCCGGGAGGTCCTTGGGGTTGGTCCAGGACAGAGACAGGGTGGTGTAGGAGGAGTCGGTCACCTTCAGGTCGATGACCTTACCGGGCGGCTCTGGAAGAGAGCGGTCATGTGTTGTGGTGCTCAGCAGTTCAGGAGATGCATAATAACAAGTCCATAGGTGTGGGGTCTGCTGTATGGAGTCATGTGTGTGGCTAAATCTTGCAGTCCATAGGAGGTACAGAATAACTGTTGATTGTGAAGAGTTGAATGTGTTAGGTAGGGGTAGGGGGTTTGCACAATGGAGTCATGTGTTGCCAAGTGTTCATGAGGGATCTGGACTAGGTGATGGATGGAGGGTTCAGTATTGTATTGCAATGCAATGGACTTGGAGGTGTAAAAGGACCTACTTTTGGGGTCCCTGGCGAATACGAATTCTGACGGGGTGCCGAATTCTCCAGCCCCGGAATCGTTGACGGCGGCCACGCGGAACTCGTACTCCTGTCCCTCGTTCACGTCTTTGACTCCGTAGCTTTTCCCTGTGAAGAGAATCCAGTTTAATCCAGTTTAGAGACACAACCTGCCCCACAACTGTTGACCCCATTTTCCTTGCGACCGGCGTGGTTTGCAGACCTGTGGATCGTTTAGAGCAGTGGTTCTCAAACTGTTTCTGCTAGTGTACCCCCTCCAAGCTGAGTACCCCCTTCACCGGCACAAAAATGAACATAATTAATGTATATGCCTTCTATTTGGCAGTATAAATATGCACATTAAAAGGGTGCAAACTCACAATTTAGTGAGAAACATGGGCCTGTGCTGTATGCAACTGTTATAGAGGTGAATCCCATCACATATATTCCTCCTGAAACTGACGAGATGGGGTTTCTGGTGTTTCTGAATGCTCTTTCTTTTCCACGGATTCTCCTTTCTCCTTGTTGTGAAATTTTAATTTCAACCACTTTCTCGATGTACTATTGTCTAGCTTTCAGAATTTAAACTTGCTCAGGGGGAAAAAAAATAGATAGTTAGCTTCTTTTTTTCCAGAGTCCCCTCTGCAGTTCTCCCTAGGGGTAGGCGTACCCCCATTTGAGAACCACTGGTTTAAAGGGACACATGAAGCCTCTAGGAGGTGAACACGACCCATTACCCTCACCATGTGACCGCCGGGATGTGAGAGCCACAAACCTTTGACCCCCCGTGGTGTACTGTCGGATGGGCGAGCCACGAACCTTTGGCCAGCTTATCCATCTGGTTCACGGCGCCCCACAGGTTGCTCCCCTTCTTACGCTTCTCCACCAAGTACCCCAGGATGCTGGTGCCCCCCGTGTTGCCTGGGGCGACCCAGGTCAGGTTGATGCAGTCCTTGAAGGCGCTGGCCACCTTCGGGGCCGAGGGAGCCCCAGGGTATGCTGGGAAATTGGAATTTGTGTAAATGGTGCAAGTTGAAAAGAAAACAGATGTTATGGTACTATAACACCCTAACCCTAACTTCTAGTAATGCTTTGTTCACTGGACTTGGACAATTTCACCTTGGGCTGGGATTACCAAATAACACATTTTTTATGTAATGTGTAATGATAATAATTGCAATTAAAATAGTAATAATGATTTTTTTAAATCATATACGATATAACAATAAATTAATGAGGGATTACCAAAGTACAAATTTTTTATGTAATGTGTAATGATAATAATTGTAATTAAAGTAATAATGATAAAGTCATATACGATATAACAATAATTTAATGAATAATTAATTAATTA
>OMLJ01050963.1:0-12334 GCA_900302595.1 Gadiculus argenteus | reverse complement strand
TGGACCAATCAAGGCTGTATGGGCCATACCACTATTTGGGGGAACATTCTGTAGCTAAAGCTACCAATTCTACATAACTGACCAGAAAGTACATTGTGTGAATACAAAATAAACATGACACTAAATAAACAATCACCAAATATATACATACCCACACCTTGTGCACAACCTATAGATATTTACAAAACAGCTGTTTATATCAACACCCCCTGGGCTATTCCCTGATGGCATGATCCTGAGATTTCTGTGAGACTGTGAGAAGGGGGAGGGTTTCACCTTCTCACAGGAGAAAATGAGGAATATTGTTGTCACTCGTGTGTGTAAAACACCAGGATCAAATGTAGAAAGGTTTAAAGAGAGCATGGAAGAAATAATGAACGGGTTAAATGAAAGTAAAACATATATCATCTGTGGAGATTTCAACATTGACTTACTTAACGCATCTATACATAAAACCACATCTGATTTCTTGGATTCATTTTATAGTACAGGACTGTACCCACTGATAACAACGCCCAGTAGGATAACCTTGAGCTGTGCAACATTAATTGACAATATATTTGTAAATATTATGGAGAATAATGTTAAAAGTGGATTGATAATAAATGATATGTGATCATTTACCCATATTTCTAACATACGACTGTCAAATAAAGAGAAAGAAGAAGGAAAATAGTTGTAGATTTGCAAGAGTAAGAACTGATGAAGCAATAAATACATTTAAGAATGACCTTTTGAGAGAAGTATGGAGAGGGGTTTATGTGGAAGAGGTAAATGATGCTTATGAAGCTTTTCGAAAGATCTATCTGTCACTCTATGATTCATATTGTCCAATAATACAATGCAAATATAAACATAAATATGATGCGAAGCCTTGGATAACAAAGGGCTTACTAAATGCATGTAAAAAGAAAAATAAACTTTACAAAAGACTTCATTAAATATAAAACAAAAGCTGCTGAGAGGCAATATAAAGTGTATAAAAATAAACTGACAATGATAATGAGATAAGCCAAGAAAGAATATTATAATAAAATGTTAAAGGAAAATCAAAACAATATCAAAGGTACATGGAAAATATTAAACGATGTCATTGGAAATAATCATGGGCCAAGAGACCTTCCCAAGCATTTCATCAATGACGACAATAAGATTATAAAAAATACAAAAGATGTGGCAAATGAATTTAATTATTTCTTTGTTAATGTAGGGCCTAATTTGGCAAACTCGATTAATAAATGTAGAAGTAAGTGAAAATGAAATAAGATTAACTGTGGCAAAACTTACAATTGATAGTGATGGATTAGATATCATTATTGTAAAAAAAACGATTGACTGTATACGCAAACCTCTACGTTATATTTTCAATCTTTCCTTCCGTACAGGTATTTTTCCTGACAGAATGAAAACAGGTTATTCTTATACTGACAGGTTATTCCACTTTTTAAAACAGGGGATAAACACAGTTTAACAAACTATAGGCCAGTGTCTTTGCTTTCACAATTGTCAAAGGCGCTTGAGAAAATGTTTGTGAAGAAATTTGATAATTCTCTTGAAAAGAATAAACTGCTGAGTGAGAGTCAGTATGGTTTTTGAACAAATAGATCAACATCTTTAGCATTAATGAAAATAGTGGAAGAAATCACAACAGCAATAGAATTAAAAAAATACACAATAGGGATATTTATTGATTTTAAAAAAGCATTTGATACCATAGATCATAACATATTAATTTCAAAATTACAAATGTATGGGATGAGAGGTGTAGTGTTACAATGGTTGAGCAGTTATTTAGAGAACAGACAACAGTATGTACAGTTTGCTGGTAATATATCTGAGTGCAGGAAGATAGAGTGTGGTGTTCCCCAAGGCTCGGTCTTGGGGCCCAAACTTTCTATTTTATATATAAATGACATATGTGAGGTATCAAATATACTCCAGTTTGTGTTATTTGCAGATGACACAAATGTCTTTAGTTCAGGAGACGATTTGCAACTTTTGACAGATAGTATTGAACAAGAAATGGTTAATTTGAAAAAATGGTTTGATGAAAATAAGTTATCACCGAATTTAAAAAAAACTAAGTTTATGGTCTTTTCTAAAAGAAAACAGGATGGAAATGTTTCTTTGACTATTAATGGAGTTGCTGTTGAAAGAGTGTTTGAGGTCAGATTTTTGGGTGTAATTATGGATGAAAAGCTATCATGGAAATCACATATAAAACGTGTGAAAAAATATAAAATGTGAAAACTAAGGTGTCCAAGAATATTTTTGTTATGAACAAAGTAAAACATGTGTTGGATCATAAGACAATGCGAATTCTGTATTGTTCACTTATTTTGCCTTATTTTACTTATTGTGTTGAAATTTGGGGTAACACGTACACAACAAATATTAAGCCGCTGGTTACTTTACAGAAAAGAGCAGTACGAATTATCCATAAAGTGGAAGCAAGAGAACACACCAATGGATTATTTATTAGGTCAGGATTAATTACATTTATTGATATTGTTGAATTACAGACTTTATTAGTTATGTTTAAGGCAAAAGGTAGAACATTGCCAGAAAATATACAATTGTTTTTTGTTTTTACATTGGAAAATTTTGATCACAGAAGGAAATTTGTGATCAAACATCCCTATGCGCGAACTACCATGAAACAAATGTGTATTTCAGTATGTGGTGTCATTATGGAACTCTTTGAAAAATGATTTAAAAGCTTGTGCCAATATTCATCAGTTCAAGAAATACATGCATATATGTGTATATATGTCATGTGTGTGTATATATATATGTGTATATATATATATATATATATGTGTGTATATATATACATATTTATATATATATATATATGTATATATATGTTTGTATATATATATATGTATATATATATATAGATATGTATATGTGTATATATGTATATATATATGCATATATATATATATACATATATATACATGTATGTGTATATATATATGTATATATATAATATATGTATGTATGTATATATATATATATATGTATATATATGTATATATGTATGTATATATATGTATATATATATGTATATACATATATATGTATGTATGTATGTATGTATGTATATATATATGTATATATATGTGTGTTATTACACAGGTAGTACGGCTGGATATTTTTACTTGTCTTTGTATTTTGTCTTGTCCTGCAGACTCGACAAAATACATCAGACTTGTTACATCAGACTCATTGTCGTGTAACACTGGTCCCAGTCTAACATAACAGCGACCCTAAATGTCAGCAGGTGAAGCTTCTTGGGTCTGGAGTATGATGCCAGGGAATATGACTAAGCGTCAGTATTTGACGCTTAGTCAAGCTTGATACGGACACAATAGTGAATCAACATATACATCATAAGACATACACCTTAAAGGACAACTTAATTCAATGAAACAGTGAAGATTGTAGTTAAGTCATGCTGTGGCTAGTTGCCTTGAAATAGGCAAACACATAGCCCTATGTCTTGGCAAGTAGCTTTAGGTGGTGTATTGTGCTGGCTATCATCTGATACGGCTTAAGAGGAGGGAACGGAAGGGAAAGGCAGTGGAAGGCTATTCAACTACCATTCAAAATCCCCTTTGTAATACAATTGAAAACTAAGGCAGATATTTTATTTGAATAATAATAATTGAATAATAATAATAATAATTGGGATAATTATTCTCAAATATTCTCTGAATCTCTGAATGTTGTGTGTTCGTGTGTTCGGGACTAGGACAGGTTTGGGACTAGTCAACTCAAACATTCTAGTAAATGACTAAATGAAAGAAACATTGTCAAATAAATAGGACTAACTTCTGTCATCAGTAACACCCAATTGCAAGCTTCAATGCAAGAAAAAAAAGGAGGCTGGCATGTAAATCCAGGCTCAGCTCAGGAATGTAATTCAGTCCCAAATAGAGAAAGGGTGTGTGTGTGTGCGCATGAGTGTGCATGAGTGTGCGCATGAGTGTATGTGAAGTGGGTGGGAACTGAATGAAGGGAGTGGCATAATGAAGGGGGGGACAAAAAGCAGAATGCAAGTGTCATAAATGTAATTGCAGTTGAGGGAAAGGCAGGTAACTTCCAAAGGTTAACTAACACTCCTTAGTGAGTGTGTCAACATCGGAATGGTGATAAGAAAGAGTGAGAGAGGTGGGCAAACAGCTTCCCTGGACGGCTGCTGTTGTGTCTTTCATTTTTGTGTTATATCATAGTTCATTTGTCAAACGGTTGACTTGTCAGGAATTATTATCAAAAGCAATGGATTTTTTCCTCGATTGTGGCTGATTTCTAAACTTTAGGTATTATTTTAATTTGAACTGAACAATTTCCTTCTTGAGAAGGGCCAGCAGTGGTCTGATACTACTGCGATGAATGCCTTCCTCAGGGGAGTGTTGGGGAAAAAGTCACAGGACAGCCCCACGATCCCCATAGCAGTGAATGAACATACAAGCCACGATGACGAAGAGGATGATGAGGACAATACATCTGGTTTCAAGAAGGACGACCTTCGTAGAAACTCACGCTTCTACCGCTCCATGAGGAAGAAACGCTTGCCTTCATCGGAATCGTCTCAGAGTAAGTACGGTAACATTTTTGGTCAACAATAGCTACTTGTATCACACTCCTATAACATAACATAACGTTATGTTATGGGTTAGTGTACACAATCATCAAAAGTACATCTGGGAGCATGTATGGAAGGCTTACTGAAACTCCACCAAATCCAACCTGTTTGGTAGCCAGCTGGCTGCTGACACACCTCCACACTGCAGCTCACATTCACCCTGGCTGGGGAAATAGGATCTTCATATGCATAGCTTATGCAACCTTTGTAGGTGGTACTAATCATCCTGTCATTTCGCTCTGTTTCATGCATTGACAAGGCATTGTCTTTGCCTCTTTTGTTTTGGCCCATAGCAGGTTTTGGTCCAAAGCAAACAAAGGGTTGTCAGACATCTGGTTTTGTGTGAATTTAAGGGTATCTAACTCGATGAACAGGTTCCACATTTAAAACACCCAAGAGAATGTCCAAGTGCTGTAGGCCTACTTAACCTATACCTTTGACCTCTCCTATTAAAGCTGCAAATAACCAACTAGGAAGTTTTAATTCTTACCCTACCCTGTGTGTGTGTGTCTGTCTGTCTGTCTGTCTGTCTGTCTGTCTGTCTGTCTGTCTGTCTGTCTGTCTGTCTGTCTGTCTGTCTGTCTGTCTGTCTGTCTGTCTGTCTGTCTGTCTGTCTGGTGTGAACATGCTCTGTAACTCTGTTGAGCAAGAGAGTGAGTTGTGACTCATGAGAATGTGCAGCAGTTATTTGTTATGCAAAACAATTTCTTATAAAAACCCAGATCATTTGCATTTCTTCATGAAGACTAAACCCAAAGCTGTGTTATATGTGCTATATTACTAAATATGCTTCATTGAGCAGCACTTGAAGCAATGCCTAATTGGAATGCCTGCCTCATTAATTAACTTAATGTGGTTAGCAGGTAATGAAATATATTAGGCTAATATTTCCAACTACTATTTAGCAGACTATTTTAAAAGCCACTGCAGAAATACTACAGTGAGCAGGTAATTTGAGCAGATATAGGTAATGTACATAGGTTACACCCTCCACACCATACTGCACAATAGTATTCTTTTGGTCACCAAATGAGAGATCTAATTCCTCTTGCTAATTCCTCTTAGATACAATTGGTTTCTCTTAAGGAATTATTATCATGACAATCTGTTACATTGACTCCTAAATCTATGTCTTATCAATTGCGTTTATTATATTATTTTCTCTTTCTCCCTCTCTCTTCTTACAGCCTCAGGCTCCATCAAGGCTGGCTATGAACCAGATGCGGTGAACAGAGTTAAGCACTTAAATGTGCAGCCAAGTAAACCTCAGACACCTCAGACAAGGAGGTAAGCTTTCCTAAAACACCCCCATAACCATTCAGCTACATAACCATCATTTATAGACATGCAACATTTAAATCTCAAGCACTTCAGTTAAAGGTGTAAGCAAAGGGATCAAGACTGGTTCATTAAAATTCTTACCAAATAAAAGGATAATCTGTTTCGATGGATCGATTGTAAGTGTGCAGCGTCATTCTTGTTATTCAAGAGGAATTATGACACATATGTATATGAAACATGTTCTTGACTAGGTTTTTTACATCTTATTCAGCTTCTTTGCATTCATTGCATTGCATTCTCCGCGGCTCACCCATTCCACTATACCGTTGCCTGGCAATAGAGAGTCTAAAAGCCTGCACTCCCCTCATGACAGGAATCCTGTACACGGGGATGGAGGAGGAGGAGGACCACAGAGAGATGTGGCCTATGCCTCAAACGGTGGGCACAGAGGCAATATAGCTCACCAGCCTTTACCTAAAATGCAAAACATAGACAAGCACGAAATGGAAGGACTCTCAAAGTATATGGCTGCAGCCTGCAGTGTACAGGAAACCCATGGGGACTCTAAAGGATTTCTGCACCCTGGCTTTGAGACAGCAGAGGGAGATGGCATTTACCCAGGGTAAGGATGAAATGGGATTCATGTCCATTGTAATGGCTCTCCAGAACATATTTGTACAGCTATTTATTTAGTTATGTTAGTTAGGCTGTAATAATGTCATATAATATATATTACCAAAAACATTAACAATATTACATTCTTGTATTTAAGACCAATAAACAAAATATTCATTTTTGTCTGAATTCAGCAGAAGCAGATGTGTTTATAAAATATACAATTCTGTTTTTGATAAATGTTAAAAGCACAAAATTTAAAAGTTGAATTATGTTATTAATTATGTAGTTAGTCATTAGTTGGATTACAGGAAATGTAGACTCGTCATCTCTTAAGGCAATCCTCCCTTTTTGTAATTTCTACTTAGAATGGTGATTAATGAAAGAAGCCCTCAGGCGAAAGTAGAGTCTGGCCACGGCCTCAACATCGTCAAGAACATTGGTAAGGATTCAAAAGCCAACAATAGAAATGCAGCAAATGAAGTAGGATAATAGATAGATAAAATAAAATGGATGTGTTTGTGATAAAGGGCCATAAAGTGGGTGTGAGATCTGTGTCCAGTGTAAATACTGAAACATATTTATCATCTAAATTTGCACACCGCTATCATCTGTTATGTAATTTATGGCAGCAATACACCCACAATGGCTATATGCAGTATATTTTATTCTGGCAATACACCCACAGAGGTTACATGCAGGATATCATCAGGGATGTTATGAAACAGTATTTCTTACCTCTTCAAGGACTCATGGATGGATGAATAGGAAAACATTTGTATCTGGCCTGTAACTTGCTTTCCTAAGGGTCTTTTAAACACACATGTCTGGATATTAATCTTGGGTGCCTATATTACACTCCAAGCATCTTTGTAGTCAACCCCACATGATTTTAATGTATACTGTAGCTCTCTACACTGAACAAGAGCAGTTTTCCAGGCCATAAGGATGCTGAGCCTGCCCATATGTAAAAAAACCCTCTCTCCATCATTGTACCTTAGCCTTCCTATACCAAGAGTACCGGGACACATCCAAGCAGCAGGAAATTGACTTGCGCCGACAACGCGATGGACTCACTGTCAAAGCAGAAGCATCAGGAGGGCTGTCATCAAGCATGAGTTATCCACCAGTGGGGCAGCTACAACTGAGGAACAGCATTAACCCAATGAGCTTGTGGCAAAACCTGGAAATTGTACAGAATAGTAGCCTGCTCAATGACCTCTCACAGAAGGAGATCATCATGCAGGAAGTGAGTTGTAGAGCAATGATCTCAAATAGAAGGTTACAGTGATTGGAGAGTTACTACACCTGATATTACTTTAATAATAACTAATTAGCTATTGTGGTTTCAGCCATCAAAACAGCTTTCCTTACCTTCATTTTTGTATTTTGTTTATTAATGTAATTTTATCATGACCACTACCTCATCATTCTCTAGGCCATGTTTGAGCTTGTTAGCTCAGAGGCATCCTACTACAAAAGTTTGGAGATCTTGGAGACCACCTTTCTACATAATCCTGTTTTATTCAACACCCTGAGCAACTCAGATATGCACTTCCTGTTCTCCAACATCAAGGAAGTGATGAAAGCCAGTGAAAGGTTGGTCAGTCACAAGTGATCAATTTGATCTGTATTTTGAATAAAATAGAGCTGCATTTTTTTGATCTTATAAATTATTTTGGGGGGATAATCTTGCAAAATAGTTATCCCTCCTGAATGAGTTGTTAAGTTGTTGAAGTAGATGATAATAAACTAATTCTAAAGTATATCATCTTAATAACTTGTGCATATGGGACACTATATATTTTCTGTAAGTAAGTGTAAGTCTTTAGGATGAGAGAGTAAGGCAAAGAGTAATTAAAAAGTACAAACTTAAATACTAACTTGTTCAATATCTATATTCTGTACATCATAATGATGATTAAAAAATAGAACATCTTTAGTATTTTCATTGCTCTTTTTCACTTTTCATCCCAGCTTCCTCATAGACCTAGAGAACAGGATAGAACAATCTATCTGGATCTCAGATGTGAGTGACATCGTCTACCAACATGCCACTGAGCAATTCCACGTTTTCAACACCTATGTTATCAATCAGGTGTACCAGGAAAAAACATATAGACGAATATTGTGAGTATTATTAATGGCTTTCATAAATTCTGATCTGTGTTCCGATAGTTTCATGCTTCATTGACTGGTTTGGCAGAGAAGCGGGTGTTATTCTTTAGTGAAATATTGAACATTTTCCCTTGAGACGGGTAGTTTCTTGAAAGCGTTTCACCACTAACCATTCCAGAATGGATGAGTGAAGGGCTTTCCTCACCCTTTTCAAGATAATTGTGCTATTATGAAATCAAGTCTTCATTCATACATATCATTTCTTGACCCTATTGTTGACATTATTACTGCATGTCAGCTTAACCCTTTTAACTATCAGTGTTTACAGTTAAACTTGAATTGTTTGTCTAAAAACGTCTATTCAGCATTGCTTTGTTTTATGTAAATTGACTATATTGATATACACTATATTGATTTGGATAGTGGTTGTTTTCATTGCATTGACTCCTTATTGCTTTGAATGATGTTATATCATAATATAACAGCTACAGCTGTCATCAGATTAACATGTAAACAATTGCTTGCATACTGCTTAATACTGACACTATAATACTATGGGTATAGGAAAAATATATTGATGGTTTTATGTATAGGCGATGTTTGAATAGTGTGTCTGCTCCCTTTAGGCTTCAAAATTGTAATGTTTGTCAAATAATTGTTTTGTTTTGTTAATGTTTAATGTTTTGTTTCTAAGCATATCTTTGCATTGTATAGACAGGAAAATGTGGCATTTCGTGATGCCATAACGTCATTGGAGAAATTGCCCTGTCTGCATGGACTATCTTTCACATCCTTCCTCATTCTCCCCTTCCAGAGGATTGTAAGGCTCAAACTGCTTGTACAGGTGAGTGCATTATCAAGATACTTCCAATTCAATGGGAAGATCAATTCCTGATCATGTTCAAACATGTGCAAACATCGTAACGCTGCTTGGAAGCATTACTTTGAGGCTTTATTTGTAAGGCTTAAAGCCAGGACTACAAATCTTAGAAACAGAAATTATTTAATATGTAATCAAATAGATTGAATATGTTGAATAAGGATGCAGTATTTACCATTAAGTACGATCTTATCTTCTTCTTATTACCAAAACCTAGTACAATTCTAACTTTTTGGTTGACCAATTCATCATTATGGGAAGCTATTTTAGAAAGCTATACTTAAGAATTTTAAATGAGTATTATATCAACTATTATCTAAATTGTATATACTATACTTACATACACATCTGAACAGTTGCAAATGTTCTTACCCATTACAAGGCTTCAAATGCATAAATTGATTGGTTCTGTTTTTACATTCTTTCTTGGTACAGAATATCCTTAAAAAAGTAGAAGAAAACTCTGAAAGGGAAGCAAATGCAATTAAGGCACACAAGAAGCTGGAGCAGGTGACTGATTGGTCTTGCGTTGGGTTTAAAAAGCGTAAATATGTTTGTGAATGCTAATTATGTGGGTATCATCAGATAGATAGAACATTAAGTTAGTTAAAATATGTCCTAGTTTGTTATACCTGTCTTTGTAATGCAGGGAAGGAAAATCAGTTCAACTAGCAATGAAGATAAAAGCCCATGTCACATTAAATTATGATGTCGTATTTAATGGGTCGTATAAACAATACATTAAGTTGTTCCATTGACATATAGCCTCCCAAAATACATATTTGTATACATTTTGCTTAGCCATTTTATGTTACAATTTCATATTTACTTTCCGGATAGCAGTTTCTGATAATGTTTCTGTTTACCACAGATTGTGAAAGACTGTAATGAGGGTGTAAGGAAAATGAGCCGCACTGAGGAGCTTATCAGCATTGAGAAAACGCTGGAGTTTAAGTCCAAGGTATAAGTCCTACCTTATCAAAGCTCTGTCATGAAATGATGATTAATAAATTAAGAATTACTAAATGGACACATAAGAGAACATGATTACACAAACACATTTCTTCCAACTCAACTTTCGTGTCCTAATTTTCCATTTTGCCAGTCGGTACCAATCATCTCTCATTCCCGCTGGCTGCTCAAGAAGGGTGAGGTGCAGCAAATGTCTGGGCCTAAGAGCACTCGAACCATTCGCAGTCGGAAACTATATCAGCCCATCTATTTGTTCCTTTTCAATAATCTGCTACTTATTACAAAACGCAACTCAAGGTTAGTGCTATATATTGGTTCAAGTCTGTATTTATTTATGTGTGTGTGTGTGTGTGTGTGTTTTCGGGAGTAAAAAAGACCCAGTGCTGAACAACAAAGACCCTGAGAGGCATAGTTGCGTCTAGGAGCATTGACTGCTCCTGTGATTCCCTTTAAGAGGGCGGTTGCCGGGCTAGGCAGTGCTTGGGCTGTGAATACCTTTCATGACTGCTTGCAGTCCTAGTTATGATTATTATTCTGATTATGTACATTGTTTGATGATTCTTGTTTTCATGTTTTTTCATTTGTATTCAATCAGTGTATGTATATCTTTATATTACAAATGGTATACAAACTATGGGACCAAGTTATTTTTAAGATTCCTCAAAGATCAGCTGGTCATTTGTTAGTTTTCCTATTGTTCATACATTTTTTTTATAATTCTCTCTATTTCATTGTTTTCCGTACACAGCAAATCTGTCATTAGGGTTGGAACCTCAAATCCTTCTTAAATGGTATTTTTCATTTCAGCGGCGATAAGTTTCAGGTTCTTGACTCTTGCACACGTGCAATGTTGAGAATCGAAGATCAGGAGGACCAGGGTCAGCAACTGGCAAACATATTTCATCTTAAGCTCCTGGAAAACCAAGAAGAGCGGGAGGTCAGCTACATGCTGAAGACCACCAGCATGTAAGTGCAATAAGAGATCTGATCAAAGAGCTTTAATTGGTCAGAACATAATTTGCCTGTACATATTGACTACAGGATAATGAATATAGCATAATATGTACTTTATTCATCGCAGATGTAAGATTTGTGAAATCAACCATATCAACATTTAATAGTTTCTCCTTTTAATTGTGGATGGATAAATTGCTGTCGCAAATTGAAGCAGGTTTAAACAACGTAACCCTTTTTTGGGGGAATCAATAGGAGCGATAAGCACCGATGGATATGTGCTCTGACCCCTCATCGGCGCACACGCTTTATGTCTACAAGTGCTCAACCAGGTGAGATGGGAAAGGATTCTTCACTAAGAACATATATGAATGTATATACAGTACCAGTCAAAAGCTTTTGACTGGTACTGTATATACAGTACATTTACATTTACATTTACATTTAGGGCATTTAGCAGACGCTTTTATCCAAAGCGACTTACAATAAGTACATTTGTCATAGGAAGTGTCACAATACATCGCTATCGGTAAAATGAGGATGTTCATAGAACAAAGTGCAAGTGCTGGCAATCGTCAAACCAACCTATTCCCATTAGTACAGTAGTGACAGCCAACTACTGCAGGTGATACGCAAATTACTAAACAGCATACATCATATACTATCCTATACATTTGTTAAAGAGTTTCAAGATTCACCAAAGATGTGTTAGGGGTAAAGAATCACAGACGATGAGTGCATATGTAAGTTGTGTAGGGTACAATGGTGGGGGAGGGGTTGGCTATGGAGAGTCCAGATGGACCCTGAACAGGTGAGTTTTAAGTCTTTTGCGGAAGATGGTTAATGACTCAGCGATTCTGACA
>OMLJ01050961.1:0-12045 GCA_900302595.1 Gadiculus argenteus | reverse complement strand
GTAGTAACTGGCATTTTTTGGGCAGGCATCTTGACAAAAATAAAAAGGTGGGTCAAACAGAAGAAAGTCATCATCTTAGTTGCAGCCAGGTAACGACATTCAATCCATCATAAATACGACATGAAAGACAACATAGCAGACAGATACAAAGTACCGTGACAATACAGTACACTTCATGTGTTGACAAAGACCAGCAAATGGCTGATTGCAGAAAGGGTTTAGTGAAACCATGAGTGTAAATTCAGCCTTGCCTCGCAAGGCTGAAGACCTTTAGACCTCCGAGTTGGAACTCTATCTTCTACCTGAAAGTGGAAGCTCAAACTCCCTCTGCGGGGGCTGGTCAGACCAATATAGCATAGGCCTTCCTCATGACCAACCGCTCATAAAAGGTCACAGGGCTGTGCTCGGTTCACGTTAACACGGTGTTGTACCTTCTAAGAAATGTCATCTGCATTAGCCTGAAGGCACAACCTGTTATCATTCAGTACCCAAATATTTGTTTTAACAGATTAATGATTTCATGATTTCCTAAAATCAATCATCATGTTTTGTTTTTAACCAATTCAGTTTAAGGAAAAACACCATGACAGTCATCAACGACCAGTTCACCCCCCCTTTAGCAGGCTAACATGACCAAGTCATCAGCAAACATTATGACGTGTCTATTCTTGAACCAGCTCTGGAAGCTATTTGTGTAAAGCATATAAAGAAGGGGAGAGTACGCATCATTGGGGTCAACCAGAGGATGAGTAGAGGTTGTTTGAGAGGACACCATTAACGCTACAGGCAGTTCAGCATCATCAGGGTGGCATCCTAACCTTAACCTCTGCCAGCTCTATAAGCAAACTGCAGAAGATCTAAAGAACCCTGCGCCTGCTGCTGAACGGCCTCACCTTCTCAAAGACCTTCATAACTAAATATCTAAGTGCTACAGATCTAAAATCATTGTCTTTTGTTTTTTTACATTTGGCGACAGGGACAATTATCTAGTGTTTCCAGCTTACTGGTCTCTTTTGTACCCCAAGATAATCCATTAACATGTAGAACACATTGCAGTGCTGCTCAGCAAAGCTCTTTCTGGTATGCGTGTGCCTAATGAACTTCACAACCGTGACATCTATGGTAATATTTAGACTCTACTTGCTCCTCTTAAAAACATGTTTATCATACCTCAAGTAGAACTAATTAAAACCGGTCCAGGCAGCTCTTTGGTCATCGCTTCTAAATTCTGTCTCCTTGGTAACATCACCTCTCTAAAAGCAGCTTTCGTTTCACTTTCACTTCCTTGGTAGAGTAAACATGAGCCTTTACAAAACACAATGTTTTGTGAAGGCAACGTCAGTCATCTATAGCGTCTGAGAAGCCCATGAACACTGATCAGTCTGTGCACTCAAAGCTGCCCTGAAGGGCCAGGGAGCTGTTCTCACCAGCTGCTCCCACTGTAACACAGACTTGGACGTCGCTAGGAGGTGGACTACATTATGATCTGATGATCCGAGTGGGGGTCCACCTTAATAGGACTGTAGCATAGGTCTAAAGTTTTACTATGATGCGTGGGGTATGAGATGTCCAATCTTCCTAATAGAAAGTGGTGGGAATCCAGTGATATAGATTGCAGTTGTCTCACTTTGGATATTTGAATATCACTTTGAATAAAAGCTGCTGGTTATTAGCAGCTGGTTTGGTGTTCGCTTTAGGATGTATATAAACCACAACTACGAACAGTTGAGGGAATACCCTCAGGAAGTAGAAGGGCCTTTGTGACACAGAGCAGCTATGTCTGCTAGACAGCCGTTCTGTTAAAGTAACTACTACTAGGGCAGCTTTGGTTTATATACAAGCAAACGCATCCTGTGTCTTTCCTGTTACCTCACAGTCATGATAGAATAGGGAAGAAGTTCCAGGGAAGAATCCATCTCCATATCTTTCCACCTAGTTTCAGTCAACGTCATGATACAGGATATTCTGAATTTACGAGTGACATTTGCTTGCAGCTCATCTGTATTATTCCTTAAAGACTGTCCACTGGATCATAGATGCAGTGGGATGTGATTATTCTGTGATTGTTGTCTGATCCGTCTGCGAACACCACCCCTTCTTCCTCGTTTCCTGACACCCCAGGGTTAAAAACTTTGCTTTTAGACATCTGGTCATGGGGTCTGCATCTACGGTAGATATGCCAAATCCTGTGCTGAATGCTCATTGTTTGGTGAAGGCCCGAAGCAATTTTCAGGATAAAAATAATGATAAACAAAAAAGGGTTCTCCATTAGTCTGCAATCTTGATCAGCAATGATTGGGATGATGACAGTTAGAAAGTGGACAACCAAACTGAACATTGTCTGGCATGAGTTAACATTAGTACTCATGTACTTCAGTCAATCCATCCCCAGTACAACCGGTTTTAAACCGTTCTCCCCTGGCTTCCTCCACATGCCAGTAGTGGCGTTGAGGAGTACAAAGTGATGGTCTCACCGATGGCCTTGGAATAAGAGCTGAAAGCCTCAGAATACGCTTTATTGCTGTAGAAGGCATTCCCCTCCTCTTTGAAGACCTCCGCCTCACTGTGAAGTTAAGAAGACAAGATTATAATTTTTGTTTTCCTAAAAAAAATTAAAATCAAGTCTAACAATACATATTCCAACCCATACAAAAGAACTGGTAACAGCCAATTGTGAGAGCAAAGTATGCCCATGTCTTAGCCCCGTCTAAGGGACAGTTTCACTGGTACACCAAATAATGCTCAGGAATAAAACAGTCAAGTTTAACATCCTTACAGACCCTAATGTGGCAAGAATGTACTTTCTCAATGTTGGGAATGGAAAAATATCCTTTAAAAACAATAAACTTTGTTCTACATGAGACATTGGCATCATTATGTGCATGTATATTGTAGTGAGCCGGGTGCACACACATTATTGAACTATAATCATAAAACTTACTCAACGCTTATTCATTAACCTCACTAGTGACTCTGAAAATAGGTTCCAAAAAAACATAAATCGTTAACAGAGATGACAGTTTATTTGAACGTACATGAGTAAAAAGTGTGTAATCGTTTCGCCATTGTATTTAGTTAGCTTTTAAGGGTTGAGGTAAAAAAAAAAAAAAAAAGACCATTGCATGGAAAGTTCTGGAAGATTGAACCTAGCTCTAGATAGTGGCCATGCCCCAGCGTTCTGTCAACGTGTTCAACACCTCGGTGTATCCAAATTTAATGTACACACAAACATCTAAATACAACCATGAGGTTATGTTATCCGACGAGGACTACAGCACAGTGCAGGTGTTTTGTTTTGGAGCAGTTCGGTCTGTGGAGTGGATGGCCACGGTGCCGCATTCCCATAAACACAAGATAAGATTATACAAATACAAAAAAGTCGGCGAATGACGGTGTCACAACAGACAGTAATAGGCATATGCGTTTAACAAAATATTGATGTAATGGGAGTTAAAACCACGACAAATGTATAAGGAAAGCCATAGGAGTAAGCACAATGTGCGTAGCGTCCACAGCAGCAGTCACGTTGATGTGGCTAATCTACACAATACGAGGGGTTTAGGTTCAGCCTTAGACAACGAACCAATGTCCTCTCGTCATTTAGCAATCCTGAACACAAACCAACCATAAAACGAGCCTCAAACCGGCGTGATAGTAGCCGCACCGCGTTGTGTCTAGCTATCTTTTAGAGCTATCTGATTAGCTTAGCACTGCCGTTGGCATTAGCATTAGCTTAAGGCCCGGCAAGGAACTGAACTGGGTCAGGGGTCCCCGTCGCCGGGTGACACCGCAGGGCAATATCTGGTGAAAACACAAACCAGTTGGAGTTATGTGTCTAAACCGGATCAAGAGATGATATATAGATGCGTATCCGTACCGTTCCAGGTCCATTAAGTTGAAGATCTGGGACCCCGATTCGGGTTCCATCGGCATGTCGATGTCAACAGCTGCCATCTTGCCGAGAGGAGCCGAGAGGAGCCGAGTGATGCTGTTTCCGAGAGACCATGATGAACCGGTTCCTCGTTGTTGTTTATGGTCAGTTTTTATTTCAGTTTTATTTGTCTATTTTATGTAACGTGTTTAAAATACCCTGATGGTGCCGATTTTCCCTAATCTACGCTTTTCTTTGAAGTGTTTTATATTGACGTGAAATACATATCTTCAATATACATACTATGCACTATACCAGACATTTAATTTAAATAAATAAATACAAATAAATACGAATATAGATCACAATAATATTTCATTAAAAATAAAGAATGAAAATTGTTGTTACCCTATATTTTGGATAGTTATTATTTGAATCAGTAGATGGCAGTCAAATGCTTTCTCACAACCTTTCACTATGCGAGGCTAACTGAGGTCAGTTAGGCCTGGTCTCAAATGTATTGAACTTGTGCAATTGGATTCTGTCTGTATGTCAATGTTTTGTGAAGTTTTACCTTATTTAAATTTGACCACGGCTCAGTGTTATTTTCTGATTTAATGGGCATTTTATTTAAATTTTAGACATTTTTTTAAATCGTTCTCTCTCAGGTGTTTTTAGGGGTTGGCCCCTTATTCCATGAGAATCAAACACTGTTATATGAAAGAAAAAAAAGTATAATTTATCGAGTAATATACAACAATTTATAGACATTTTTCTCTTAATTAATAATAATTTACATTATTGCAATGAATGGATGTACAATAAATTATGCATGGGTTTATAGGTAACACTTCATACGACTTCAATAGACATATTGCTTGAGATGGTTTGGCACAATCTGGTGGAAGAGAGATGTGTTTCTTTACATAATGAGTATTGATTTAAAGCTACACTGGGTGTTAGAGAAAGTCATTCATTCATATATGTATATCCCATTCAGTCATTAAGCCTTCGAGCACTACCTAGTGTAGCCAGCCTCGTCACTAGGGATTTAGGGCACCACAAAAAGATCTTGCATTATCAAAAAATTAAAAGGTCAATGAGGTTTTAGGACGTTTTTCATCTTCCGGGAGCAGCTCTTCTTTACCGCTCAACACTGCCACCATCAGTTTAGAGAGACACGCGTGTTATTTATTGTTTGGGGAACTACTAAAACGAAACTACTTCTGACACTTTTTTGGATGCAATATATTCAAAACGAAGTTCTTAAATGGTGGTGGCGATGTTTGGCCAAAGAGTTGCCCGCAGAGGATCTGACCCCCCTTAACCTCATTAAAATTCTAAAACCCTTTAAATGAAAATGAGATTGTATTATATAGTGGATAGAACCTCCTCCGATGACAGACTGGTCTAAGGAGAAAACCATCATACTTTCAAGTTCATCATAAGCCACTGGATTCAGCCCACTCACTTAAATCGGGATGAAAAGTTGAGACTTTGCTAACATTGCATACTGGTACGCACCGAATGTATGCAGTGTAAAATACTATCAGTTATATATAGAGAGCTGGGCATGCCTTGTGTCTAGTCATAAAAATGGCATCGGCCAGTAAAGTACCTGTAGGGAGAAAAACTAAGATGTGTCATTAAGAATCCTGCTGAGCAGATATCATGTTGCATTCTCACCAGTGATTACCGGTTTGGCTTTAAAAGCAAACATGGCAAATATGTGTATATTCTTCCTCAAGGAAATAAGCTAAATATAGCAGCCTCAACTGATATATGTATCTAAACCTAAACCTAACACTTCTATTGAGGCCTCCTTTGCCTGAATGCCGCATTTAATCGTAAGAGTTAAGCATGAAAAGGATTCACTAAAATCTGCCTGAGAGGTGTAAGTATACCATCCGGAAATTGGATGTTCAGGTTTGCACCTCAAACAATGCTGACTCATGGGGACCACTCTGTCAGCTCCTCTTTGTGTTATCAACAGGGTCAGGCAGGCTAGAGTGTTATCACCTGTTTTATTCAACCTGTACATGACCTATAAGTACAGTTTACTTACTTATAGGTTTACGCTTACTGCAAATATGCTGCCAGTATGGGATTGACGATGGTCTAAAATATAATGCAATATGCATAACTCAAAATATAATGCAATAAAAAGCTAAAATATGATTGTTGAATCCAAATGACGCCAGGAAATTAAATGTCCTTATTCTTGTGTTGTAATGAACTCAACGAATGTAAAGAGGTAAAAAGCCTGCCACTGCATCACCAATAACCTCATTGACAATTATATGCACAGTTCAATTTGTCGATTTGAATGTTTACGTGTTAATGTGAAGTGTTCATAGTTTAAAGCCTTCTAAACAACACTATAAACTGCTCACTTGTGGGGCAGCTGCAGGAAAATCAGCATGCAAAGACACAAGATAGATCGGCATATAACGATGGTGACGCAATGCAGTTGTTGCTGCATCAAGCTATAACAGTGCTGGCCATGTTTGTCTTTGTTAGTGTACCGATTGCCAAGACAGGTCATAAGAAATCAAATGCATAAATGAATTTGTCGCCTGATTGTGTCTGGGAATTCTGCTGTTGTAGTAGTTCTACCAAACCTGGTGGCTAGAATCACATCACAGGCACTGGCTTTGTTCTGCTCTATGTGGCTTTTTCAGATGGGATATGAGTACATTTATTTTTAATGTTTGTCTGTAGCTGTCAACTATGGCTCCACTGGGTCTGCAATACAGTTATTAGTGAATTGAATTAGTTGTGTATTCGCAACAAACAAGGATAAAATATTTAGATTTGATCTGTCCATCAATCTTTTTTTAACCTCATATATATAATACATAAATTAGGTTAAAAAAAAACACAGCTGTATATTTTATAATAAGTCAAAGAAACACACTCTCTTGGCCAGAGTGGATCCTGACAAGCCAAAAAGTTCCAGGTTCCTTCCCCAATGTCGACCAGCAGTCTGCAGTCTACCAGTAGACCTCCACGGTCAAGATGTCCTCACCTCCACCTGCTCCCTAAGTACATGCAGCTTAATGCATTGCAAATCCAAAACCTGGGATTAAAGTGTGTGCTTGAAGTCTGTACTTGGCATTGCGTTGAAGGGCTATGATGGATTGCCACCATGTTCCCCGGAGAGACTTACAGTGTGAGAGAGAGACACACACACACACACACACACACACACACACACACACACACACACACACACACACACACACACACACACACACACAAAAGCCAAATGTCTTCTAGGCTGATTCAATCTTCAATCAGTCTTTCAAAGGTTATGTATCATCTTAAGTTTTTTTTTTCAGAAATTAGTTGTGCAATGTAAACAAAACCGAAGAACACAAAATGAAAAGATTGTACTTGTTCCCTTGGAGCACACTTGAGAAATCTTCATAATGATATAAATGGCAACGTTGACGTGTATAATGAACACAGACAATCTATATTTAAACTAGCAAGGTCTTATTAACAAACATAAATCTGTCTTGTCATCATGGCTTTGAGAGTAACTCCAGTAGAACAGCTGATCAGAGCAGGGGGTCTTCGATGTACGGTGGGACGTCACGGTCACTCAGCATCTCACATCCACATCCCATAGCTCAAGGAGTTTGCATACTTTAGTCATGACGTGAAATCTGCCAAACGGGACGTCAATCAACTGTCGTCAGAGCTATACTGCTATGCCAACCCAGTTATGTTATGCTGGCTTGATTAGCCACTGGCTATACTGTAATTCTAGCTCAGCATAGACTAGGCTAGTTACAGCTTGATAAGCCAATGGCTACTGTTATGCTAGCCTCGGCTAGGCTAGGTATAGCTTGATAGCCACTTGCTAGTACCTTTATGCTAGCCTAGGCTAGGTATAGCTTGACCTAGCTGGAACTGTGCTGGCAAAGTCATGGGTAAGCATCGCTTGATTAGCTCCTGGCTTGTAGTTCTAGTATGGTAGCCTATCCATGACTGGGCTGGGTATAGTTTAAAGTTAACAGGTTGTGGCTGGATGGCTAGTATGGAGAGAAGATTATGGGTGCGTGCGTGGCTCGCAGGGGTCCAGGGGCAGGCCTGAAGAGTGTGGGGCTGATGAGAGGCCCCTGGAAAAAGGCTGTGGGGCCGTGTGGGCCCCGCAAAGCCAGTGGGCCCGAGGCTAGCGTGCAGAGGGCGGCGGGGTTAAAGGGGTTGTGCAGGAAGCCCGGAGGCAGGGCCTTGGACAGATGTTTCTGCAGGGCCAGTTTAGTCTGCATGGGGACACAAACAGGTCACAACCTTTGGATTAGAGTTTAGCCTGGCTTTCTCTCAAATGTTTAAACAGACCAATGCAGAAAAAATACAACGCTGATTTCATCAACTCAACTCAATTTATATAAATGTTAATTTAGGTTGATGGTAACACTTTCCAATAAGAGTACTTTCATTAAACATGAATAAACATAAATCACTATATAAGCATTTACTAACAATAATCTAACAGTTCATTAACAGTTAACTAATAATCTATAACCCATCAATTAACATATCACACCAAACACCACTACTGAACAACACAATAACCATGTTTTTTTCTGGGGGTTTTTCCACCAGCTAAATATTGACCATATTCAGGCATAAATTGAGTTTCAATTTGACTGTAACATAATATGTGTACCTTAAATAGACTTTGTATTTGAGATGTTTAAGAACATCCTGTGTTTCAACATCTGACACTTGTTGGGACTCTTCTTTCAGAGTAAATCACAGACATGTCATGACTAGTATCATAACCGACATTCACAGTGTGGTCTATTCACAGCGACAGACAGGTCATTATTAGTAGTCACTGACAAGTGCGTTGTGGCATAGTCTGCATTGCTACATGTCTGCTCTGTCTAACGGCGCTTGCCCACTGCATCCGTCCATTGACGGATCTCATTGACTTTGCATGGTGCAATCCCGAAATGCATTGTGGGTCCGTCTGTTCCGTCGGCTCCGTCTCTTGTGTTCATAAGTTGAGAAAATGTTAACTTTTCAGGCTGCGACGGATCCGTCAGCCAATTAGATCGCGTTATGTGGGGCAAATTCCACTGAAGGCTTGTCCCCCCCATCCGTCAGACACGCCTTCCGTCGTCCGTTGACGGATGGATGCAGTGGGCAAGCGGTGTAAGACTGTGATAAGTAATTTATAAAGTCAATAGTAGCAGCCTGAGGCCCCAGTCTTAGGTATCTGACTAAAGAGGTGCCATCTGCCCCCGACCTGGAATGACTTTCCCCCACAGCTCATGTTTCTAAGGTCTGTGAATGCTCACCGCCAGCAGCGTGCTCGGCTGGACCTTAGCGTACGGAGTGAACTTGGGCTTGGATGGCTTCCCACTCACACGCTCCTTGTGTCTCCGACTGCTCATGTGCTGGAGGATACAGGAGAGACCGCCGGACACTCAGATTGGTTAACAAGCCTCAGACTAAACACTTTGTTATGAAACAGATTGTTAGTCTGAACGATGAGAATAGCTTACTAACAAAACACTATTAATGTGAAAGGGAGAAAGACAGTCCCGCCTCTTCGTACCTGTTTAAGCTGTGACTCAGAGTTGACGGACAGCTGGCACAGTTCACAGTGGAAGGGCTGACCGGTTGGAACTGGGCCAGCTCTGGTCTTGAAGCCTGCCCAAGACTTTGGACGGCAGGCCGGGCGAGCCGATGATGTCACCTTGACCCTGCGTTGCAATTGGGTGCCGCCACCACTCTGACCATCCAGCATCTGTTTGTGCCTGGAGCCTTATCCCACCAATGACAGGAAATCATGCGTTCAACACTTTCATTGGTTGTGTGATTAAGCAACTGAAATCCAAGTTATTACTATTATTTATAATTATTAAGAAAACTACCAGTTGAATAACAAAAGCCACCGCATGACATTATTTGAAGATTGTACAGGCCTGACAACTGCTGCACATGGCTAAGGAACTCTCTAAGGGACTACAGTGGGGCTAGGTCATGCTGTGGTTGGATGTAGGCACTGATGCTATAGAACCACTGCAGTAGGAAAGGGTATCACTCCAGTGGGGCTATAGAACCACTGCAATGAGGCTGAAATTGTATCACTGCAGGATGGCTATGTGGCTAGAGTGGGGCTAGGTACCACTGCAGTGGGGACAAGTACCACTGCAGTGAGACTATGGAACCACTGCAGTGGGGCTGCAAACCACGGCAATGGGGCTGTGGACCTACTACATTCAGGCGTTGTACTGCTGCGATGGAGCTACAGTATGCACCACTGTAGATGGGCTCTACCTACCTAGGCAGTGCGCCTCCAGCTGGGAGTTGGAGTTCACTGTCACTTTGCACAACGGACAGTGGAGCTGCAACTTGTTCCTGCTCCTCTTGCCTCCGTTTCCCTCCTCCTCCACCACCGCCTCCCCCTCCTCCCCTCCATCCTTCACCTCCTTCTCCTGCTGCTCCCCCTGCCTGCCCAGCGGGGAGCTGCCCTGGGCAGTAGGGGTAGGATCTGAGCTCTGAAGGGGCAGGAGGGTGCTGGGGAGCAGGGGTCCGGTGTAGACCACCAGCGCCTTTGACATCAGTGTGTCTGGGGGCGGAGAACATGATTGGGTGGGAGCTTGTGGGGGGGGTCCCGGTGAGGTCGGTGTGGCGTTGGCGCTCTGGGGGGCGAGGAGGAGCGGCAGCATGGTCGCCTCGGTTTGTTCAGTCTGTGGCCGTGGAGAATTCGGAGACGTTGTCGCAACGATGAGACCTGTGGTGAGAAAAGAAGGGAACATTCCTTGTGTTTTGAATATTTACATACCGGTTCTTTCTTGGAACTTGGAAGTTGGAACCAAGTTCAATCAGGAACAATACTTGCAATAGCCAGAATTCACCAGAGATGGCGCTGTTCCCTAAGTTTTATGCTATGGTTTGGTTAGTCTTAAAGCATTAGCTGTCTTGCACTAATGCTACAGAACATTTATATTGGTGAACAACATCTTCAGCAATATTTAATAACAATATTTAATGTGTTCATTTGTTGAATACTATAGCTTGGTTAGTCTTTGAGCATTCTATTTGCACTAATGCTACTAAAAATCTATCAATGTAACACCATATATATTAATATTTTTTTATATTGTTTAATGTGCTAATTGTGGAACTGCTCCTGTTTTATAAATGTTCTTCTCTAACACAATTATGTCTCTTTCCATTTGTTTGTTTTCTGTCCTGTTCCTCTTTAACCCAGTCTTTCCATCTCTCTGTTTCATATTCTGTATCTCAATCTCTCTCTAATTCCCTCCATATACCTCTCCATCTCTTCCTCTCTCCCTTTTCCTCACTTTCTGTCTTCCTGCCTCTCTCTCTTTCTATCTCTTTTGTAGGCGTTCTCTCCGTTCTTTGTCTGCATATCCCCATGAAGCCATCAATCAAATACCATGGCAACCACAGAACTCAACAAGCTATCATTATGTAGTTACCACAAAATCACAGATGCTGGGGGAAGAGAAAGAGTGGCCCTTTCCCTCACAGAACAAGAGAGAAGAGACATTATGGGAAAGAGAAATTAAGAGGGAGAGCAGGACCAATAGGAGGAGGATGTTTTGTATTGTGGCGGAGGGAAGGAGGTTATGACATCGCTGCCACACCAGCGATCCCTGGGCTGTTCAGCTGCCTCCGTAACATGCACCTGGACCTCGTTGACATCAATGAACCTGCAAAGTGCTGCAATTATGGTGAGAGGGGAGTAGAGAGCACAGAGTCAGTCTTTCTGCTGAGCTTTCGAGCATGAATGTGCAGCTCTGTGCATTTGTGAACTGATAAAGAGATGCAGAGAGATTGTTTTGCCTTATCAGTTTATAAAAGATCAACTGCGTCGTTGGATTGTGTGAGGCCAACGAAGACCTTGAGAGTCTTGGGATGGCTCTAGTTTGGGGGAGGGGAGGGGTTAGGCCCCTGTGGGATCGGAATCACAGCATGCGTCACAAAGAAGCACCTGACTAGCATTTAACAGACACTTCAATAAAACTGCCTTGCAGTGAATTCAGATGCATGTCATCGAGGAGCAGGTAGGCCTAGCGGTTAGGGCGTCGTGCTCTAGCATAGCTAGTGTCACCCTAGCCACCAGAATATCCACCAGACTATTATACAGTATATATATCCACCAGACGATTATATAGTGTATA
>OMLJ01050960.1:0-11215 GCA_900302595.1 Gadiculus argenteus | reverse complement strand
TCCTCAGACACGCCCTACCCCTGTTCACCTCCCTGCTCAACGTGGTGTTCGCCTACGACCCGGTGGGCTACGGGATCCCCTACAACCACCTCATGTTCTCCGACTACCGGGAGCAGCTGGTGGAGCAGGCGGTGCAGACGCTCATCGTCACGCTGGAGCACGAGGGCGGAGCCGCCCGCCGCCCCGCCTCCCCGTCCAGCCTCGAGGAGCAGGAGGTGAGGGCCGACAGTAGGGGCCGACACTAGGGGCCGACACTAGGGTCGTCAGAGACACTAGGGTCGTCAGAGACACTAGGGGCCGACACTAGGGGCCGACACTAAGGTCGTCAGAGACACTAGGGCCCGACACTAGGGCCCGACACTAGGGCCCGACACTAGGGGCGTCAGAGACACTAGGGGCCGACACTAGGGTCGTCAGAGACACTAGGGCCCGACACTAGGGGCCGACACTAGGGGCCGACACTAGGGTCGTCAGAGACACTAGGGGCCGACACTAGGGGCCGCTGCCAGGGGGAGCCACCAGGGGCGCCAGCGACACTAGTGGCCGCCACTAGGGGCCGACACTAGGGGCCGCCACTAGGGGCCGCCACTAGTGGCCACCACTAGGGGCCGCCACTAGGGGCCGACACTAGGGGCCGCCGCTAGGGGCCGCCACTAGGGGCCGCCACTAGTGGCCGCCACTAGGGGCCGCCACTAGGGGCCACCACTAGGGGCCGACACTAGGGGCCGCCACTAGTGGCCACCACTAGGGGCCGCCACTAGGGGCCACCACTAGGGGCCGACACTAGGGGCCGCCGCTAGGGGCCGCCGCTAGTGGCCACCACTAGGGGCCGCCACTAGGGGCCGCCACTAGGGGCCACCAGAGACGCTAGGGGCCACCGCTAGGGGCCGCCACTAGGGGCCACCAGAGACGCTAGGGGCCACCGAGAGACCGCCACTAGGGGCCACCAGAGACGCTAGGGGCCACCAGAGACGCTAGGGGCCGCCGCTAGGGGCCGCCGCTAGGGGCCGCCGCTAGGGGCCGCCGCTAGGGGCGCCAGAGACACTAGAGGCCACCACTAGGGGGCGCCAGAGACACTAGGGGCTGCCACCAGGGGCCACCACCAGGGGCCACCAGAGACAAACGGCTGATTGAAGTTCAACATTTTGTTCAGCAAATTTGACAACTGACAGCTTGAATTCCAGGTTGTATTTTTAGTGGTGCCATGGCATTTGAACGTTCACTCGCGTTACAATCTTCGTCTTGTTCTTGTTTTACGGTGGTTGCCATCCAGTTTATTGATGGTTATCGCCGACTTCTAGAAAAAACTGATCCGGCGTCTCGTTTATTTGTCTAATCTGTAGCCACACTCGGCCAGTAAAAGGGACTCTTCGTTTAACTGGGACTCGTTTTACGGTATTAGGCTGTAGGCTATTCTAATGTCTCATCACTGCTGGTGTATTTGTGGTGCACTTTCCTATCCTTAACGTAAACATGAACCTACTCAGTAGGCCTGCCCCGACGTGAGGCAGACATGACCATTGGTCTTTCCTTTACCTCGCAAACTACGTTACAAATTTTCTTTTTTTATTATTATTATTTTTGTAACCTTTATTTAACCAGGAGAAAAACCATCTTTTTCAAGGGTGACCTAAGACAGGCAGCAGCACAATAAACTACATTTACAGACAAACAGTTACAGACAAACACACAGGGGCCAAATTAAAATAGCACTAAAAATAAAGCAAATCAAATTCACACTGCAACAATATTAATAGACCCATTTATGTAACCAGGAAAAAACCTATTTAAAACACTGACATCTTGGAGAGTCTAGCTCAATTTCCTTCATTTTCAACTTAAAAGCAAATTCAATGAAATTAATTAAAGTCCTAGGTCTTTCTGCAGCGTATTCCACATAGTGGCGGCAGAGTATACAAAAGCCTTTTTACCCTGTTCTGTCCATACATTGGGGACAGAAAGCAACACTAAGTCCTGTGAACGTAAAAAGTGTGGACCAGCACTTTTCAGCATGATAAGTTGAATAGAATTTAATTGAATGTTCATCAGCCAGATTTTCAAAAATTCTCGGGGGAGAAACCCCTGACCCCCGTCTTAAAATGACTTCTGGGCTACAGCCCCGAGTGTTTTCAATGGCTAGCTACGCTCCTGCAAAAGACTGTTGCTGGGAAGGGTGTCCATACTTTTGACCATGCAGTATTTACTTCCTGCGGCATTTTAGTGGTATTTTGTGTTGAATTTGGGGAAACCAATTGTTGTTGCAGTTGTGTTGAGCTATTGAAAATGATCCTGATTTGGTTATTTCATAAAAAAACCTTCAAAAATGTGAGTTTTGCTCAAAAACCAACATATTCGGAGGGGTGCCAATAATTTCGGTCTCAACTTTAACTGTATATCGCTGCTCTCTTTTCGCAGTCTACTGGCCCGGATAACCTGTTTGTGAACTATCTGTCAAGAATTCACAGAGAAGAGGTACAATGCCTTTCTTTCTTATTCATTACGGTACCAGATACAACCTGTCCTTTTAAGGGGTATTTCCTAACTGACCTGCCAACTCATTCTTCTCTCCTGGTGCTCGATTGGCAGGACTACGACTTCATACTGAAGGGCCTCGCCCGCCTGCTCACCAACCCCCTCACCCAGACCTACCTGCCCAACTCCACCAAGAAGATCCAGTTCCACCAGGAGCTGCTGGTGCTCTTCTGGAAGCTCTGTGACTTCAATAAGGTGGGTGGGGGGAAGTCTGGAGAGCAACACAGCCTCAGGAATAATCTGGAAAGGGAAGTTAAGAGTTCTGAGAACCAAAGCCACGTCAGTGTTCTGTTTGGACTCAGCAGGATGTGTTTGGATTCACAGAAGTTCCTGTTCTTCGTGCTGAAGAGCAGCGACGTGCTGGACGTTCTGGTTCCGATCCTGTTCTACCTGAACGACGCCCGGGCCGACCAGTGTGAGTCAGACGAAACCCACCGGCAATCCGAGTTGTTTATTTCACAAAAACACAAGCTCTTAACACACAAGTGGAACAAAATATTAGAGATAAATAAAAATGTAATTATACAAATAATAAAAAACTAAAAAGAAAGTTTAAACAGACTTGTGACAGCGTTTGTGCTACCGTGTGTCGTTCCCCTTTGTTCCGCCTCATGTGTGTGCGCAGCCCGTGTGGGTCTGATGCACATTGGCGTGTTCATCCTGCTGCTGCTGAGCGGCGAGAGGAACTTCGGCGTGCGCCTGAACAAGCCCTACTCCGTCCACGTGCCCATGGACATCCCTGTGTTCACCGGGACCCACGCCGACCTGCTCATTGTGGTGAGGCTACGTGGCTCTCTGGTCTGCGTGGAGACGTTAACTCATGGGGGGGAAAAATCTCATTAGATTGATATAGGATTTATAAGTTATTCACTTATACTTGTTTTTTTATTTATTTAGGTGTTCCACAAGATCATCACAAGTGGACACCAGCGGCTCCAACCGCTGTACGACTGTCTGCTCACCATTATTGTGAATGGTGAGTGATTCGCTTCCACTGTTGATTTAAACACAAGTAGATACAGGATATTCCCCCACCATCGCTGTGAGAAGCCACGAAGAACGAGGAGGTGGGCTCCGTTTCCCCGCGATGGAGATGAATCCAGGGAGGAGGATAATGGGGTGGCTTTGGCGGTGGAGTCCTAGGAGAAGGCTGGGTGTTCGACCTCCAAGTTCTGCCGTCGATACCTCTAGTCCTCCATGAGCAAAATGCCTCACTCCTACCTGCTCCTACATTAAAACATGATGAATCTGCTAAATTAACGAATAGCAGTAATGATAACTCCACCATCTTGCTTGACTGATGGACACAATAATCCCCATAATGCACTAGTCCAACAGGGTGTGCTTCTCTGGTGCAGTATCTCCCTACCTGAAGAGCCTCTCCATGGTGGCAGCCAACAAACTCCTCCACCTTCTAGAAGCCTTCTCCACCAGCTGGTTCCTCTTCTCGGCCTCCCAGAACCACCACCTGGTCTTCTTCCTGCTGGAGGCTTTCAACAACATCATCCAGTACCAGTTTGATGGTGAGAACCAGAGACCTTTAACCACATCATCCAGTAGCAGTCTGATGGTGAGGACTCAAGAGTCATTCTGAGGACCATGTGCTTTGGGGATCGCTTCGCCATGATTTGAACACCTTATTAGTCCCAGGAAGAACATTCTGGTGTCAAGGCAGCAGCTAGAAATAGAAACCGTGCAAGTCAGGGCACATTAACAATAAGAACACAAGAGATATATTCATATACGTGTATGCATAGGCGCAATTTCCACCGGGGATGTAGGGGACATGTCCCCATCACTATTTATAATTAGAATTTTGTCCCCACCACTTTTAAAAATGTGCAAACCAATTGCGGCTGAAAAAATGCATACTGTTCAGCGGCGCGGATTCCTGTCCGTACAACGCGTTCTCTCCTCTTTCCCCCTCTCACACGGCTTCTGTGCGGGGCACTTGCTCAGCGAAGCAGGGGCGTATTCGGCCACAGGGGGCACCAGTATGATGGTTAATTGGCAGGCTGTCTTATTTTCTAGACGGCAGCCCAATAGTTTAGCGCATTTTTGCTTGCTGAAAAATGATCTGATATCGGTTCTAGCTTTTCTCTTGGACATGATGCAGGATCGTTTTGCTTCCTGTAAAAAGCATGTTTGTGATACTAGATAACTAAATGGATATGGATATATACTGTACATCATCATCTAGCCTGCATGTGGAGGGCCACATAAGATAAGAAATTGGTTTACTTAAACTTTGCTGCTGGTTTTTGTTTGCTTGTGATGACCTTATATGACGTTGTAACAACAAGTGAAGTCTACATTGGTCCTTAGCGAGTGTTTACTGGTGGTGAGGAGTTGGCAGATGCAATTCTCCTCTTTTTAATGCATAACATAGGCAACCAGCAGCCCTTGCTCTTCTTCAAAAGGCTGATGCTCAGTACCTTGTTTCATTTCGTACCCCCTTTACAGTCTGGCATTGTTTGTCTGGTAACACTGGTCTTTGTCCTATTTGATGTGTATTAGTATTACATATCCTGAGCCAATACCCTAGTGTTTCCAACGTCGTTTGCAAAACAAGCCAAAACACAAACTGATTTTCAACTTTTATTGTTCGAATAGGATTTTCAACACCTGACAATATACTGTAGAGCATATTGTAATGCAGCGTTGAATGGATGAATAGCTTACATAAGGGTACCCAGCACTTTTCAAACCACACTCAAGCTTATGGTTATTGTCCCCAGCACTTCTAAAAACAAACTGACGCCCTTGCGTGTATGTATTCATGTACCTCTCTGAGTTCCTGGCTGGGTAGTGAGGCCAGGAGGGTAATGGAACAAAACAATAGAATCAAATAAGCTGTGTATGGAGATCTAGAGTTGTTCCGATACTGATACCAGTGTCGGAAATTCCTACGATCGGGTATCAGCGTTACAATGCTAGATGCTGTATATCACTCCCTCCAGGAAATAAACAACACAGTGGTTCTCGTTACTGAAGGATTTATTGCTGCTCCTTGCCATCTTTCCGTCCACAATCATCCATTACAATATCCACCGTCGAACTACACATATGACAATGTAAAATAGACACGGTTACATACGGTAAAAGGTTAGCACATATATTCGGAAAATAAACATTATAAACATACCTCGCTGGCTGCACATAACCATGAAGGAATGAGGTTTGTTCTGCAAAAATACCTGTTTCAAAATATCCAAAAGAAAGACATCTTCACTATTCTGCTTAAAGGTGTTATCAGCGATTCTAGGCCGAAACATAAATTATCCCATCCCATTTGTCTGATATTTCCTTTCCTCCTTCCGGCTTATGGGGCGGGCAGCTTGCGGATCGTGAGGAAAGATCGGATGAATGTGATCATTTATGTTTCGGCCTAAAAAATCGCTGATACAACCTTTAACTTAGTGACTTCTTACTTGACTTCTTCAACGCACAAGGAATCGGAGCACGTGAATTGGCTGTTACACCTTAATTGGCTGTTGCTGTTATGTGCCATGGAAACTTTAGTTCCTACCTAATGTGGCGAACTCAATATATTAAAACAAATTTAATACAGAAATATAAACAAAAACATTAAATAATGACAAATAATATTTATGGCAGTTAAACTGTATCTGTATATACTAGGTATTGGCCGATACTCAAGTTCAGGGATCGGAAAGGAATGGTATCGGAAAATCTTGCTGATCAAAACAAATGTACCTGTTTTTGTTCTTTTCGTGCCTCTTTCCAGGAAACTGCAACCTAGTCTACGCCATCATCCGCAAGAGGAACCTCTTCCACCAGCTGGCCAACCTGCCATCGGACCCTGCCTCCATCCAGAAGGCCCTGCAGAGGAAGAAAAAGTCCCCCGACGTCATCTCCAGGACCAGCTCTCAGGAGACCATCTCCATGGAGGGCTCGCGGCCAGCCGTGCCGGCCGAGCCCGGGACCCTGAAGGCCAGCCTGGTGGCCATACCCGGTACGGGATGTACGCCGTCGCCCCCTGTGGAACTTTAGTTTACTGGGATGTCGTTCAGCACTCAGACTCTTTCGATTCGACTGACACTTGATACAAGCTGTAACGTTACAGGACAAACATGGGTGGGGAAGACAATAAAAAAACAAAACAAAGAACATATCAATATAAGAATACATTTAAAAAATACATACAATTTTTTTTGACAGATTTTATTTTGACAGATTATATTCTTGGTGTGTTCATTGTACGCTTTTGAAGGTTTCATTTACTATTTAGTCGTTTTGGCGTAATCCATTTTCTTTACGTCACCGTTATGAAGATGGAGGGAAAGCTATTTGAATGTTGACATCATGATGTTAAAGTCCAACACACACAGTGGTAAAAGGTAGTCGTTTTGTTTTTCACTGTGCCATGACCTGGACTGGTTTGTCTTGTTTTAAGGCATCGAAAAACTTACGGAAAAGTCCCAGGTGTCGGAGGACGGGACGATGGTGTCGATACCAAAGATGGACTCGCCCCACAAACCCCTGGCAGACCAAAGCACTGTCACGGGCACCAGCGACACGGAGTCCAACTCTGGAAGAGACACAGAGGTAAATGTGCTAGGGTGTGTGTGAGGGAAGAGTTAGGGTGTGTTTGAAGGAACTTATGAACAGGGGATTGTTTCGTCATGTTGCCCAGTTACTGTTGCAGGTACTGTAGTGATAAAAAAATTTTGTTTGCTAGTTCGATCCCCGGCTCCTCCTAGAGCAGTGGTCGCCAACCCGTTGATTATGATCGACTGACAATAGTTATTTGCCTCAGTAATATATAATATACTAATAATATAGTAATATATAATACCATACTATACAATACTATACTATTTATAATAATACTATAATCATAACTGACCGTAACAATTCATCAATTGAATTTGTCAATTCATATGAGCTGATCACTGCAAGTACATTTTAACATACCTTTATTGCTGCTGGTTGCATCAATTTGAAAGTTGGACCAAAGCCAATTAATAATCATAGTAGTAATAGTAATTAAAATACAATTAGCCAAACAAAAGGCCTCAAGTTGGAAGTACAATCTGGGCTGTGATTCTTTCTCAACGCTTCAAGGTACCGGTAGATCTTGCCTTTCACCAAGGCTAAGGTCAGGGATCTAGGGCTTAAAAAGGTTGATGACCACTGTCCTAGAGTGTCGAGGTGTCCCTGAGCGAGACGCCTCACCCTGACTGCTCCTGATGAGCTGGCTGTCGCCTTGTGTGGCTGACTCTGCGTCGGTGTGTGAATGTGTGTATAAATGGGTGAAATTGAGGCAGTATTGTAAAGCCCTTTGAGTGGCCACTGGTTAGAACAGCGCTGTATAAATACAGTCCATTTAATCCGTTTACCGTTTATCTTTGTGTGTTGTCTTGCTCTAGCTTGAGACCGCCGCCTTTGACAATGAATCTCTTTCCGCCCTCGCCCCATGCCAGGACGTCTTCTACACCGAGGCGGAGATGGAGAGGAGGCCTCCGTCCAGTGCGTCCTCCACCTCGTCCTACTGGGCTCCCACTCCAGAATGGGTCAGAAACCAGTTCATCTTCAGTCTATCTGCATTGATCCGTGGGGTTGATCAATCCACAGATAAATACGCAATCAATACACTAATCGTTGGATTGGCCAACGGTTATTGATCAACCCACTATCGAGCCCCAGGTCACTCCACAGACCAATACACAGCCAATCGATCAATCAATGCACTTTATCAATTTATCAATTCACCGTGGAGTGGCGGTGTTGTAATCAGGGTGTGACCACCCACCCTCGTCTCCCTCCAGGTTCTCTCCTGGAAGTCTAAGCTCCCTCTGCAGACCATCATGAGGCTCCTCCAGGTGCTGGTCCCCCAGGTGGAGAAGATCTGCATCGACAAGTATGTATCCTATGATATACCTCGCCGATTAAAAAATATTCTGATAAACCTCCCCCATCAAATAATATTCCTATATATCTCCATCAAATATTAAGATATAGCTCCATCAAATAATATCACAACATGCTAACCCACCTGTCATGTTCAAAAAGAAACAAGAATCAAACATGTCTTCTCCAACACCGCCCTCCTCCTGATCTCTCTCTCCCCTCCTCCCCCAAGGGGTCTGACGGACGAGTCTGAGATCCTCAAGTTCCTCCAGCATGGCACCCTGGTGGGCCTGCTTCCTGTGCCCCACCCCATCCTCATCAGGAAGTACCAGGCCAACGCCGGCACCGCCATGTGGTTCCGCACCTACATGTGGGGCGTGGTGTACCTGCGGTGAGTGGAGCCCCCTGCTGGGGGACTGTGGGATTAATTTCCATTTTGGGCATTTACAATTTCATTGATCAGAACAAAGTGAAACAACAATATATCTCTGTCGGTACAGTAAGGATGTTCATAGAACCAAGTGCCAAGCACTAACCATCACTAGGTTAACCCATTCCCTGTATACAGCAAAGATAGCTAGGATAAGATGCTACATGATGCTAAGTACTGTTTAAGTACAAGGACGTACAATATACAAGTACACACTTTAAGTGCCAGTGCCTTATCCTAGACCTCTGTTATTGATGTCCATCTGTGTAGGTCTTCCTATATTTTTGTATATTGATCTGATATTTTCCTCCTGCAGAAACGTGGACCCTCCCATCTGGTACGACACAGACGTCCGGCTGTTTGAGATCCAGAGGATGTAGACTGCGTCCGTCCGTCTGTCTGTGATCCAGCGGAGGCAGGCCGCAGACGTCTGTGTCTGTCCGTCTGAGATCCATCCAGCAGAGGCAGGCCGTGGACGTCTGTCTGAGATCTAGTGGACCCTTGACCCTCATGTCAACGATTGGGAGTATTCGGCGCCTGGTGTCGTGTCTTGTTTCTTTGGCATATTGCTGCTTCTTTCGTCAATCTCCCTGTTTAGCGTTGCCTCCCAGTCCTCCTCCTCCTCTTCCTCACGCTGAAACACTGCAGCCTCGGTTGAAGCATGCAGAGGAATTTGTTTTGGGGTTGGAGTTGGGTGAGACTTTTGAAAAAGATGGCGCTACGATTGATTAAGCTTTTTTATAACAATATTGTTTCAATATCGTTCGAGTGAAGCGATGAAATGCTGAACGTTTTGAGTGACGGGGTGTCAATCATGCTGCTCGTTGGCCCTGAACATAAGCTAAACATCATTGTGTGTTCCGTTCGTCCAGGGTGTTTGCCATGGTTTACTTATCTTCTGTGAATAGTTGTAGTATATAAAACGAGGCAACAGGACTTTTAAGAGATACATGTTATATGGATGTAATCATGTTGTTGACTTTTTGGTCTTACATTCTGTTCTATATATTGTGTTAATGTTTAAAGTATTTTTCCTTATTCAGAAGAATGTTGTTTATTTGGGCCATATTGCTATATATTGTGTTGGATGGGAAATATCACGATGGTCAATACATTAAAGACGATGCATAGTACCGTTTTCATTTGTATGAATTGTTTTCAAATGTAGGTGAACTTCAATTAGACAATTCCGATCATCAATATTGCATCTTGTCCAGTAGAGGGCGACACAGATGCAATAACTCTTCACTGCGACTTTGGTCTCGGCTTTTGCTAGCAAACAATCGTTTACCATTCACCCGAGGATATACAGGTCATACTCTGAAAATTTGAATATCGTGCAAAAGTTCATTTATTTCAGTAATTCAACTTAAAAGTTAAAACTAATGCATTATGTAGACTCATTACATGCATAGTGAGATATTCCAAGCCTTTATTTGTTATCATTGTGAAGATTATGGCGTACAGCTTATGAAAACCACAAATTCAAAATCTCAGAAAATTAGATTACATGAAATCAATAAAAAAAAGGATTTGAAATAAAGAAATTTTGGCCCTATGAAAAGTATAATCATGCATATGTACTCAGTACTTGGTTTGGGCCCCTTTTGCATTAATTACTTCCTTAATGTGGCGTGGCATGGATGCTATCAGCCTGTGGCACTGCTGAGGTGTTATGGTTGACCAAGATGCTTCAATAGCGGCCTTCAGCTCTTTGGCATTGTTCGGTCTCATGTCTCTCATCTTTCTCTTGGCAATGCCCCATAGATTCTCTATGGGGTTCAGGTCAGGCGAGTTTGTTGGCCAATCAAGGACAGTAATCCCATGGTCATTGAACCAGGTTTTGGCAATTTTGGCATTGTGGGCAGGTGCCAAGTCCTGCTGGAAAATGAAGTCAGCATCCCCATAAAGATTGTCCACTGAAGAAAGCATGACGTGCTCTAAAATGTCCTGATAGATGGCTGCGTTGACTCTGGTCTTAATAAAGCACAGTGGACCAACACCAGTGCCGTGTTCCAATACCCGTACTATCCGTACTCGTACTACTTAGTTTGAGTACGTAGTACATTCCAATTCGAATCGGGGGAAAAGAAGTGTACTTAAAGAACCCGGATGGTGTACTCAAAACGGTCCAACTGCGAAGTGTGGATCGATGCACACTTCTCATACTTAACGGCCGCCATCTTAGCTACGTAGCGGGGGAGGCGGAGCCAGGCTGAGAACGTCAGTGCATTTTCCACATAGCCTGCATTAATTTAGTCATTTTGTACTTTTTATAGCTTTTATAGGTTTTTATAGATATAAAAACCTATTATGTGCAAAGAGTTCACCGTTCAGAGCGGGATGTTTATTGTGGGGGGAGGAGCCGCGGCGGCAGTC
>OMLJ01050956.1:0-15123 GCA_900302595.1 Gadiculus argenteus | reverse complement strand
GTCCACAGGTAGCTCCGCTGTAGGGCAACCTATCAGAACCAAAGAAAACACAGGCATTGACATGTCATTGACGTGTCATTGACGAGTCGTTGACAAGTCATTTACAAGTCAGTGTGTAATTTATCATTGGAGTTTTAGTTGAACACATTTCATTCAGTTCTTCTAGTTGCAGAGATCGCTGGTGCTAGGCTAGCGCAAGTCAATGGGAACTGCTAGCCTATCAAACAGTTTATCAATAGTCTGGTGTTATAATCGATTTGCCTCAGGTGTACTGTGGAGTGAGTAAAACAGTTTTTATTGACAGGCTAGCACTTCCCATCAACTTGCGCTAGCCTAGCACCAGCGGTCTCTGCAACTAGAAAGACTGAATGAAACGTGTTGAAAATGGTCTCCAATGATAAATAACACACTGGCTCATTTGATAATGAGGTCCTATGTCCAAAATTCCAAGCTATCCCTTTAATGTAAGCTTTTTATTATGCACTTAACACAATGACGTGCAGTCCTTTTATTTTGGTATTTTCAGTCTTATACTTAAAATTGCCAATTCATTTTTCAAATTGTAATTAATGGCACAATGCCAACGGTATCAATAATTGTTTTCCTCTTGCCATTACTTAGAGTACATATTTCTTCCAAATGAAGATCCCATGGTGTCCACAGCAAGGTCTTGGGTGCTAGTTTCCAACATTCATTCATTCATTCATTCAACATTCAACATTTTCTCATTTTATACGCACAATTATGCATCACAAAAGAAGTGCAGGGCCTAAACTTGAGCAAACTTTACTCTCTCATGGCAAGTCTTCAAAGCATTGTTGTCATTGTCAGTAAAGACTTTCTCTCGACTTCTCGCTTCATGGCAACTTATAAAAATGCATATTCTGTTACAACATGCAGCCGTTGAGCGCCACCCATTGGGTGTTCCCCTGCCCTCGCCCTAGGACGCTGCGTCCACGAGTCTCTGCAGTGTAACGGGGACGACGACTGCGGGGACCGATCCGATGAGAAGGGCTGTGGCAGGGTGAATCAGCCCTGTAACGAGGAGGTGGACGAGTACTGGGGCATAGAGGACCTGGCCAAGGGGTGGGTCATATTCCAGGGCCTCTGTGTTTGCTCTTATTGTTGTGACAGTATTATCATCATCATCATCATCATCATCATCATCATCATAATCATCCGCCTTTGTTGGTGAATGTCTTGAATTTGTCCTTAAAGGGGTAGTTCGGAATTATTGACATCGGACCTAATATCCAAGTGAGCCGGTGTGTTATTTATCATTGGAGACAGAATTCAACACGTTTCATTCAGTTCTTCTAGTTGCAGAGATCGCTGGTGCTTGGCTAGCGCAAGTCGATGGGTAACTGCTAGCCTGTCAATAAAAACAGTGTTACCCACAGGGCTCCAGACTAACTTTTTCACCAGGAGCACAGTGGCCCCATACTGAAAACTTTAGGGCCGCAAACAGACATTTTAGGGGCACACACCGTTAATCAACATGCCAACCAAATATTCACATTTCTACACATATTCACTGTATTACTAATACATATTTTGATAATAGATGCAGAAATAACAATGTGCCGTTTAAAATTCAGAGTCACATTTTATTGTGATTCTCATCTTTCCCAACGGTTTCCACGTATGCGCTTGTGCGTTCGACGACTCGACAATTCATTGACGCGCCCCTTCCACGTTTACCACGTGGAAGGGGCGAAAATCTTAAAAAGGGCAAATTTACTGGTCGCACATGCGCGACCAGATGTAAAATTCAGTCACACACTCTCACATTTTGTTCGCAAAATGCAATTTGGTCGCAGTCTGGAGCCCTGACCCACTCCATCGACTATCGATGTAAATGTCTGTGTTGATAGAGTAATCATACCTGCAAACTAGTCACCTTTCAGCGAAATTCGCTGTTTTCAACAAAAAATAGGCAATTTACGTGAATTGTATAGAGCCGAAGAGTTTTTGTTTTTGGAGGGGGGGGGGATAGCGGCAGCTGGACTGTGTGGGAGTGGGACTGTAGAGTGAGACAAGGGAATATCATTATCTTCGAATTAAAACATCTTTAGTAGATATCATGAGTATTGTCTAATTAGCGTTTAGATCGGACACTGTCTTAATTTCCCTCCCATTGTTTATCTTTGCGGGGATACTGGAGTACTGGTCCTTTGCAGTCGACCAAGCACTGAACACTGGTTTTAAGATGAGTCTTAGTTGCTGTCAATTATGGAATATGCTGCATATTTATAGCGTGATTCCGGCGAAAATGGAATCCAAGGTCTTTGTTTTGGCATGTGTTTTCAGTAACAAGTAAGATAACGGATTATGGGGTTCCGGTTATGACGTGGACGTGAGTAGTCGCAGAACCCCTGTGCTCCAGTAAAATCTATCAGATATATATGTAAACCTGATTTTTTGATCGTGTGAAAAGTCTTAGTCGAGTGAGATAAGTGCAAGATACAAGTAGGATCCAATATGAAGTCGAGTAAACCCAATTCAAGAGCTAAAGATAAGAAGAGAGACAACGATTTGGAGTTAGCTGCTCATGGGCTAGCTGAAGCTCCCGTAACCCAAGATAGGGACGAAGGAATTTTAGCAGCTATACACGCGCTTCGAAAAGACTTTGCCCAGCTCCAAGAAGTTATCACCTCAAATCACGGGATCAGAGAAGCCTTAGACTCCTTCTCCGAAAGACTAAGTGGCGCAGAATCCTGTATAAATTCAGCCGAGGACCAATTGAACAACCTAAATAACGTCTCTGCAATGCATCCACTCAAAGAAAGGTGCTGGCACTCACCAGGTCAGTGGAGACCATGGAAAACCGCCAGCAGCGACTGAACTTGAGACTGGTGGGCTTGCCAGAAAACACAGAGAAAGGTGACTTGGTATCCTTCCTCAACGAATGGTTACCAGAACTCCTTGGTCCAGAAAATTTCCCGACTCCAACATCCGTTGACCAAGCCTTCAGACTTCCGAAAGCAGCCACTTCTAATGTTAACAAGCCGAACCTAAAACCTGTTCCTCGGGTGATCCTCGTGAAATTGGCTGACCCACAGCGACCGGGTGATGAAGGCTGCTTGCAAGAAGAAATTACTACAGTTCAAGGAGAATCGTGTGATGTTTTTCCCTGACCTTTTGGCGGAGATTCAGCAGCAGAGGAGAATGTTTGATGGCATGAAAGCCTGACTGCATAATCTAGATATCGAGTTTGGATTACAGTTTCCAGCGAAGATGAGAAACTACTACAAGGGCAAATCGCGTTATTTTCAGACTCCAGCAGATGTAGAAGCCGTCATCCAAGAGATCGAGACGGAATGGTCTCGGACTGAACGGAACAATGAAGTGAGTGATTCAAGCTAGATATCAATAGTCCGTATGGATCTAAAACAAATGAACAACTTGGACTAAGATTTATGGGATAAGAATCATATTCCAGGGTTATGTATCACATATGTAATATAGCTGGCCATGTGTTGGATGATATCAATACTGTTTCAATAATAAGAATAATAGTAATACAATTCTGTTTGATGGTTTCATGTTACATTGTGTTATTATGGGTCAGTTGGTTACACGTAATTGGGTTTACTTTTTTTTGTTTATACTAATACCTGCCAGATTGGGTTCCACCCAAATGTGTTCAATGTTATGTACTGTATCTGCTCCTTAGTTAAGGATCAATGCAAGTTGTCTGGATTTTCAGACTATTGTAAGAGTGTGAGAGGGGTCTGTGCAATTAGGGGGCACAGGGACTTATTCTTCATGTTTTGATGGCACACTGGTTCCCTCTGGTGGAAGAGGAGTTGATGTTACTGTAAGATTACTTAGGCTGGGTTGAGTAATGCCCATTTTCTTAATATTACTTCATGGAATGTCAGGGGTATGAGAACATTTGTGAAAATTAAGCAAGTAATGTCCAGCCTTAAACACCTCCGTAATTTTTCTCCAAGAAACACATTTATTGTCAGATGAGATTGTGCACATTAGGAAGAGATGGCCTGGGCAAATTCTAGCTTCTTGCTTCTCCTCACAGACGAGAGGGCATCCGTGGCCTACTGGTTAAGGAGCGGTGACCGGTAACTGGAGGGTGGCTGGTTTGAATCCTGATCAGTAGGCAAAAATATGGACGGGGGATTAGTTGTGCAGCACTCTCCTACATCCTCATCCACGGATGAGGTGCCACAACTTCCTCCCCGGGCGCTGCACTGCGGCTACCAACTGCTCCGGGTGTGTTCAATGGCTTCCGGATGGGTCAAAAGCAGAGAAAGAATTTCCTCCAATAAAAGGATAACTTAATTTCAACGAGTAGCAATCCTTATCCATAAATCAGTCCCCTTTAGGATTCACAAACTTCTCCAAGACCCTGCAGGTAGATTTGTGGTGGTTAGTGGATCTCTTTTGAATCAAGAAATTATTCTTGTAAATGTTTATGGACCCAATAATGACGATGCCTCATTCCATAGTAACCTCTTCATGACTGTTTCCTTCTTTTGAAGTGAAATAATTATGGGTGGAGATTTTAATTGCGCTCCTACACAATGTGGTAGTACCATTTCTGGTAAAGATGTTAAAATGTATTTAGTTTAATTAAACTTTAATTCATTCTATAGTAGGTATTTTTGTCTTGCAACAGGTGCATTTCCCCAGGACACCCACTATATATATAAAAAGGTGTAAGAATGTTAAGTTTGTGAATATTACATCCCCCTTCTGTGAAAACAGACAATTCCCTTTACAATACACTGCACCTTAAAATGCAAAGCGTACATTTTTACTGGCTCAAATTTGTAGGGATTAATTATATGTACAGACAGTATTGAAGTTCCCTTTAGATTTAGTTGGGTTATGTTTATTTATTTTATTTTAGTATTTATTTGATACGGACAGCAATTACATTGGACATACCAGATGCATTTGTTTAAGTGTTTTAGCACAGGTGCTAGTTCTCAACACTTGTCCATAGGCAGCTTTGAGAAGATAGGGCAATTAAGATATAGGACAATAAAAGGATGGAAAAGAAAAGACCAGACAAAGGTAGGGAAAAAAGAAGAAAAGAAGAAGAAAAAAGAAAAAACTGCAACAAAACAATGGGGAAAGGAAGTCAAAGAAATACAAGCAATTTCCAATAAGGAACACAAAAAGGCAACAGAGCAAAGGCAATTTGAGCAAGAAGTAAACCAGTTAAGAACTATTCATGCGTGCACTGTTGATTAGATTTTAGCCACTGTTTGAGACCTTTGTTAAAAGCTTTACTATTGGTCTCAGTGGGTAGAGAGAGAGAGAGAGAGCGGACTGGCAGAAAGCAGTCTTGCATCGTGGGATGAGACAATCACCACAACTGGATGCTTGTGTGGTCGCTCTGTGAGAGCTCTGACGCCTGATGGCCATTTCAGAAAAAGGTGTTGACACATGATTGTTTAAACATTTCAAATAATCTTAGAATACTGAGTTTAATAACATTTTCAAAAGTGAGAAGGTTGTGTTTCCTTAGGATGCGGCAGTGATGCCATTTAATTGTTTTTTGTTCCATGATTTTTATTGCCTGCTTGTATATGGAGACTATAGGTTTCATAGTGGTTGTGGAAGCCTGTAACCATGATGGGATGCAGTATGATAAATGAGAGAAAATCATAGCATGCTTGTATATGTATATATATACAGTATATGTATATATGTATATGTATATATATGTATACATATATATATGTAGTTTTGCAGCTTGGTGAAACAGGTTCCTTCTGATAAAACGAAAACAGTTAAGATTTGGTTTGATCTTGTTACAGATGTACTTAACCTGACTGTCGAATTTCAGATGTTTGTCTATGATAATACCTAAATACTTCACCTCATTCACTACTTCAGTGATTTCCTCCTTAATCCTGACCTGAAATACTTCATGATCAGGCCTGTTATGCACGGAGAAGCAAAGGGACACAGTTTTTTTTACATTAAGAGTTAGGTAGGACAACTCAGCACAACTTCACCCCATTGACCCTAACACACTGCTGTCTACCCTCCAGATATGATTCAAGCCATTTAAGAGCCTCAGGCGACAATTTGAATTGCTTTAATTTATTGAGTAGGACACTGTGGTTCACAGTGTCAAATGCCTTTTTTAAACACTTCCCCTACAACATTTCCTTTATCCAAGGAAGTCTTCTCCAGCAGATAACAATTAGCTGATTCTGTGGAGTATTTTTGTCTAAAACCAAACTGCTGTCGACAAAGCAGTTGGTTACACTCTAAGTGCTCCATTAATTGCTCAGCTACAATTTTCTCTCAAACTTTTGAGACTACCAGGAGGATGGCGATAGGCTTGTAGTTACCTGCTAAGTCCCTTTCTCCTGATTTATAAATTGGATTAATAATTGCAGTTTTCTAGCTATCTGGGAACCTATGTGTTTGGATTGATAAGTTGACTAAGTACGTGATTGGCTTCTTGATAAATGCAGTATTTAAGTTATGGTTATCCTTTGCCATAGAATTATTCATGTTTGCAATAACTTTTTTCACTTTATCCTGGGTTACTTCTTTTATATAGAAGGAGTTTGTGTGATCATTGTCAAATTCATCACAAGGTGGCTTAGTAGATTTAAAATGATTTGCTAATTCTTTCACAGACTCAATAAAGAAATTATTAAAACCATTTGCAATTGACTCATTACTTGAACCCTGCATAAGGAGTTACGTGAACAGGGTTTGTTATCAAAGTGTTTGCTCTTAGGTCACTCCTGAAAACAGTAGATGCTGAACTGCATTCCAGAGCGCACTTGCTGTGCATGTGTAGAGGACAATAGTGCTGCTAATAAATGCTTTTTGCGAAATGATCAGACAACATTTTGTTGTCTGATCATTTCGCAAAAAACATTCACTTGCATCGCAAAATCCATATCCTTGCATCGCAATGATTGCATTACATTTTGAGAGACTGCTTTCTCAGCTGGGGCGGAACTTTATTCTATCAACACAGACATTTATATCGATAGGCGTTATAATTGATTTGCCTCGGGTGTACTGTGGAGTGAGTAAAACCGTTTTTATCGGCAGGCTAGCAACTTGCACTAGCCTAGCACCTGCCATCTCTGCAACCAGAAGGACTGAATGAAACGTGTTGAAAACGGTCTCCAATGATAAATAACACACTGGCTCACTTGGAAATGAGGTCCGATGTCCAAAATTCCGATGTCCAAAATTCATCATAGCGATCATTGTAAAAATACTCTCTCTCTCTCTCTCTCTCTCTCTCTCTCCCTCTCCCTCTCTCTCTCTCTCTCAGCATCAACATCCTGAACAGCCAGATAGAAGGGGTGGTGCTGGACAACAGGTACTACGAAGGCAGCTGCCTACCTCACTACATCCAGAACACGCGCTTCAGGAAACCGTACAACGTGCAGCAGTATACCCTGCAGGTAGCCGTTATATCTTATGGATGCATTCCAATATTTCGTCAATCCGCTTAGTCGTACTTTGTGCTTAAACTCCAGACGTTTTCCTCAAACTTTATTGTACCAGCTTTTTCATATGTAGAAAAATTGTAAAATACTTGACATGAAGCTTAATCATCAGTGTGAATCCTCAAAGGTCTTCTTTTAGCGATTCTTCGACTAATTCATCCTACCAACAAACAGTTTCATAGAACAGACATGGTCAGCTACGAACTCTGAAGATTGTGAAGAATATCAATGTTTTCAATAAGGCTGAGGCAGCCCTCCCATCAGTCCAAATTCCACATTCCACATTTCTTTATCACAATCTATCACTAATTCAGGCCTCAGACACATTTAGGCCACAGACACACAGTGCTATGTGTTCAATGGCAATGAGAGAATGTGAAGGAGAATGTGGGATTTCTATGTGGCTCTTACTTCTTTCCCGTGCCCTCTCCCCCTTCCTGCAGACAAAGGGCTTGTACGATTACTCATCCAAACATTTTGAATCATACTCCGATTTCTCTGCATACTCCAGCAAAGAGCGAAGAAGCAAAATTTCATTTGGTCTCGCCATACCAGGGGTAGCAGAGTTTGGCTTCAACTATTCCAGTGATAAGTACTCTAAATCAGTGAAGAAACTTCGTCGTGTTTCTGGAAAGGTGACCTTATTTTTATTTCTCACTCTTTATCTTTTACTATGACCGTGTCTCTGAAACGTAAATAAATACATTATATTGTCTGTGTGAAGGTAAATGTAGCAATTAAAACCATTCAGAATTATACTAGAATTTCTAGTAATTTACAAAATGACCTGCTGTAAATTGACCCTTGAGAGATGGATAAAATAACATTTTGAATTTAATCATCTTTTGTGTTGTACATTTGTGAATATACAACCAGGTCTTTACTGGGTAATTCACTGCATGCTTGTCTTCTAGACCAACAGCTTTGTGCATGCCAAGGCTGAACTGGAGCTGGCCCAGTACATGTTAAAGGCAGAAGACCTGGTCCTGCACCATGAGTTCCTGACACGACTGCGCTCCCTGCCTCAGACCTATGTCTACGGCGAGTTCCGGCAGATCTTCATGGACTACGGCACTCACTACATCTCGGAGGCGGGTCTGGGAGGGGAGTATGAGTATGTCCTTGTGCTGAACAAAGAGGAGCTGGCAAAATCAGGTCATTCAACCGTCATTACTACAAATACCATTTAGGGTTATGCATTTAGAGCCAGAAGACAGTTTGACCTAAACCATGACAGGACCCCCACCCCCCCTCTCACCACCATAGGAAGACGGCATGTCTAGAAATGATATAGCTATAGCTGCAGCTACATCCCAAGCCACTACCTGAGGCTTTGGTTTGCCAGCAGATCTTAACATATTCTCTTTGTTTGATAGATTACAGTTTGGATGATTACAAGAACTGTATGCAGTTGGGGTTTAATGTCTTAAGAGTAAGTGTTCAAGGTGGAGGGTGTGAAGGCCTGCTGAACGAAATTGGACGTGAGTTTATTTTGTTTTTAACAAACCATACAGTTCTAAAACCTTTGAATCAAATGGTTCACCATGATGTATCTGTGTATTCAATGATATGCACTGATCATTGTAACTGGGTAGGATTTTTGTTTTGTTAGTTTGAGATTGTAGTTACAATTTAGTCATTTAGAGTTGACTTTTATGCAAATTGACTTCCAGATTCAATGACTCTGACTCAGAGTGACTTTGGTAGGATGAGATCAGAGCATCTTGCTCAAGGATGCCTACTGGTACACAGCCAGATTTAGGAATTTAACCCAGTACCTTTTGATACTGGGTTAAATTGTGTGGCTTTTAAGCAGACCCCCCTTTTGCAGCAGTATTACGGACTAGGAAGACCCAGTTCCTTTTTGGACTGGGAGTCGAACACCCTTAACCACTAGAAGACTAAAGTGGGAAACATACTAAACTCTGAAATGTTTTTGTATTTTGTGTATTTTAGACAATTCTGGCACATACAAGAAAAAAATAATGGACTTCTTTTAAAGGCTGCTCATGAACAACTTCCTCTCCTTCTAGAGGATACAAACACGGAAAGTGTAGTGGAGGACTTTTCCTCCGTGGTGAGGGGGGGAAGCAGTGAGTCCATCTCGGCGCTGGCGTCCAAGAATGTCCCTACCCCGGATCTGATGAGGCTCTGGGGCGATGGCGTCCACTACAACCCTGAATTAATCCGCAGCACGGTGGGGCGGGGGGGCGCTCTCTGCCTCTCTCTCTTTCACTCAATCACTCACAAACTCACTCACTTACACAAAGTCTTTGATTTACGGTCCTTCAGGTAACTTTAAACGGTAAGTAAACTCAGTTTCAACATGATGACCTCAGCCCAGGACATTCCAAAAATAACATAAGAGCAAGTGCGAGGGGTGTCAAATGTGATCAAATTGTGATACTCGCATGAGCAAGGGTGTACAGCAAAGAGAAAAATACCACTCTGGTAAAGCGTAAAGCATGTTTAGCCGGAGTGAGCAGACCCCTCCTATTAAAAAATGAATTTCTCCTGCCTCATCGCTTTACCTCTAATAGGGTCCTTAGCTTTACCCTATTCGCATGGGAGGAGCCTAGATGAGATCTTCTGTTTGATAACAGTGTTTGCTTATAACTCTTGCTAGGGTAAATGAGAGGCCTCAGGTAGCTTTAATAGCTATACTGTCATAAAATCATCTCCTATTTATGCATTGCACGGCCTTGCTGTGCTTGCAATACAATGTCAAGTTTTGTTGTTTATTTTCAAGCTGGTTTGCTAAAGAGGCTAATGTAGCTAACAATAACAATGAGTAGCCAATGACATGACACAATCACAAACAGGAACGCTATAAGTGTTCCTGCTATACGCTATAAGTGCTACGAGACAGGAAATTACGTCACAAGTGCAACTTGGAAGGCAAGTCTGAGGCATCTGGAACAAACCATCAATAACTAAGACAGCCAACCCAATATACATTTACCCATAACCAAAATACCATAGGATCCCTACATATCTTTAAATATATTGGTGGATTCTTTTATCCAAAAACACGCATGTAGTCAAACATTTAAAAGGAAAGAAAATAACAAAGTACCCGGGTATATAAGAGTCAGAACCAGTTTATAAGAGTCAAAACTGGTTTATCAGAGTCAGAACTGGTTGATGGCCTGCTTTTTGGAGCTCAGTATGGAAATCAGAAAATGGTCTCTCCGTACTCACGATGCACTGTAGTCTGAAACCAATAGGGAAACTCCAAGCGGCCACTCCGTCTACTCTGTCCATCACTCTCCTCCCACGAGTCCTTCGGGTCCTCGGCTGTCTTCTTGGTGACAATCCATGTTCAAGGGTGTCTCTCCTTTTCTTGTTAGTTTAGGGAAACCTTGCTTGCTTCAACTTCCCTCAACAACTTAGTGAAACTATACTGCAATTTGAAAAAACAACAACCAAAACAAAATGAGATCGACATCCTATTAAAATAGATCAATCATCAAAATATATTAAACATATGTCCCTTACCCAGACGCGGCCGCTGTATGAGCTGGTGACCTCCAGGGACTTTGTGGGCTCCGATCGCCTAAAGGAGAACCTCCGCAGAGCTCTGATTGAGTACCTGGACGAGAACAGTGCCTGCAGGTGCTCCCCCTGCTATAACAACGGGATAGCCATTCTCAAAGGTCAGCCATCACCTAGGCCCTCTGCCAGAGAGAAGTCTGTCTTAGGTTCAGGACCCTGTACTGATGTCATTCTGTCTTAGGTTCAGGACCCTGTACTGATGTCATTCTGTCTTAGGTTCAGGACCCTGTACTAATGTCATTCTGTCTTATGCCTCTTACACACTGCCTCCGTCAGTCAACGGATCTCATTGACTTTGCATGGGGCGATCTCGAAATGCATTGTGGGTCCGTCTTTCAAGTCGGCTCTGTAGCACGCGTCAAAAGTTGAACTTCTTGGGCAGCAACGGATCCGTCGGCCTATCAGATTGCGGTTATGCAAATACACTACTGAGACGGACCTGGACTCTGGCCAATGAAATCGTCTTTGTGATACAACCCCACGTAGAAAAAGTAGCCGGGGTCGGGTCAATGGAGTTGTACGCCACCCGGGAAGTGACATTTTGGCGAATATTTTCAGACACCACTTTTGAGTTCCCTCGCAATTGTCGCAATAGTCACAATTGTCCCTGATGTCATCTATGTGTGCGATTGTTATGTGTGTATGAAAGCGAGAGAGGAGAGAGAGAGATAGAGAAAGAGAGAGAGAGATAGAAGCCCCCAGCCCTGCCCGGTGGGACTGGGGGCTTCTGCCGGTCGGCTGCCCGGCAGCCTGGCCACGGAACGGGGACCTACATCACATTAATCCACCATTCTCCAGGCTAATAAGCATTTTAAACTAACTATTGCATTACTTGGGAGGGGATTAATAAAACTTATCTTAGCGTAAACATATGGATATTGTTGCAATATCATTATGCCGTTTGAATGTTGTATAGGCATCTATAGAACATTCTTTATAACAAGCACAACCACCAAAACTCCTGGACTCACGCCGGGGCTTCGGGGACCGGGACGCCCCGGCTCCGCGGCTGGGCTGCGCCCCCAATTCGCGGCCGAGCTGCCAGGCAGCCGACCGGGGGCAGCCCGGCCCACGGGTCGGGCTGGGGGCTTCTCTCTCTCTCTCCCTCTCTCGCTTTAATACACACATAACAATCACGCCCATAGATGACATCAGGAGGAAGCATTGTGACAATTGCGAGGGAACGCAAAAGCGGGGTCTCAAAATATTCGCCAACATGTCACTTCCCAAGCGGCGTTGGCATGACACCTGTCGGCAGTGGGAGATTTAAGAATGGAGGAGAAAGTTATTATTGCTGTGGACAATCTGACAATTTGAGCAGTCCCTGTACACATACAGGGACAACACTCTCCTTGCAACTGCGGGATCTATTTTGCAATAACAACAGCAAGCAGGAAGAAGCAGGAAGAAGCAGGAAGAAGGCGGCTTTAATCTGGGAGCGATTTTGATTGGCGGAAGGCTGCGTTCTCAAAGACTACTCCCCCATACGTCAGACACGTCATCTGTCGTCGTCCGGAGGCAGTGTGGAAGAGGTGTTAGGGTCAGGACCCTGTACTTATGTCATTCTGAGTGATTTTTTATCTTAGGTTCAGGGCCCTGTTCCCTGTACTGATGTCATTTTGTCTTAGGTTCAGGACCATGTACTGATGTCATTCTGTCTTACGTTCAGGACCATGTACTAATGTCATTCTGTCTTAGGTTCACGATCATGTACTGATGTAATTCTGAGTAATTTTCAATCTTAGTTCAGGACCCTGTACTGATGTCATTCTGTCTTAGGTTCAGGACTCTGTACTGATATCATTCTGAGTGATTCTTTATCCTAGGTTCAGGACCCTGTACTGATATCATTCTGAGTGATTCTTTATCCTAGGTTCAGGACCCTGTACTGATGTCATACTGAGTGATTTTCTATATTGGGAATGTATGAAGATATAACAGAGAAGAGAGTGCTCATGTGCTGTGTCTTGTGGTCTTCAACAGGCACCAGGTGCGAGTGCATTTGCCCTAACGGCTACTCAGGTCGAGGCTGTGAGATCACTCAGAGGCAGAAAGGTAACTTAAAGAGGCCAAACCTGAAAACACCAACAACTGGCTTTTTTGTTTGTTTGGCAGCTGGCATGTTTACCATTGTTTCTCATTGACATTTAGTTTTCTTAATATTCGTAAGTATGTTCAACGCATGTGACATAGGTCATCATGAGACCTTTGACCCCCATAGCCATCGGCATCGACGGCAGCTGGAGCTGCTGGGGGCCGTGGTCTTTGTGCGCCGGAGGAACTAAGAGCCGCACTCGCCAGTGCAACAACCCTGCAGTGGGGAATGGGGGCGCAGACTGCTGGGGACTCCCGCAGGAGTCCACCGAGTGCTGAACCCCTTACAGTGGAAACTTCATACTAAAAAGTCAGAAGGGCAAAGAAATACCAATTGTTGGCATGGGATTCATATTAATTTTGTTGAACCACTGTCAGTATACTCATAGTCCACATACAGTGCAGTAAAAAGAAACACTTCAATAAATGGTGCATAATGAAAATTATTTGATGTTATTGGTCTTATTTATTGTACTTATTTAAAGGCTATACTTGGCTAATGCTCCCTTAAAATTGCCTCTGTATCTTTGAGAAGCAGTCATTAAACTCCTTCCATGTAATTGATGCATAGATCATGGCTACTGTCAGTACCCAAAAATTCACTTCACGGATTGGAAAAAGTACAGTTAACGTTAAAAAAAACAAAGGTGAAACACAGAAATGCAGTTGGCTCCAGTTTAATATTGCCCGATCACCTGTTTTCCATTGCACCTTAAAGATAAATATTCAACAGACAACATGTCAACACCGCTGGCTCTGGAAGGCGGAGCCCAAGCAGTTGGCTCCGCCACTATCTGGTGCTGGATTAGCACAGCTCCTCGTTCGGGTCTTTCTCCCTGCCTGGCACCCAGACCAGACCCCCCAGCAGGACCATTGGCCGTCTGTTCTCCTGTCTGTGGATAAGATTAACAGATTACTATCAGCATCAGATATGGTGTTCAATAACTTCCATTTAAAAGAGAAAACATGCCAATACAATCATTAACACGACAATCAACGAAGTCGAAGGAGACATTTACTCATCTACCAAACTAGGGAAGTGGAGGTTGTGTTTTGTTTCTTTCTGTTTGTGTTTATGTTTTCTGTTTGTTTCTCTTGTGATAAAACCTGCTAGTGGACAAGACCAGAACCCCAGAGAGAAGACCCCCAGCAACCCACTGGCCCTCTCGGACCAAGACCCCCAGATAGAAGACCCCCAGAGAGAAGACCCCCAGCCTCCCACTGGCCCTCTTGGACCAAGACCCCCAGATAGAAGACCCTCAGACAGAAGACCCTCAGGGAGAAGACCCCCAGAGAGAAGACCCCCAGCCTCTCACCGTCCCTCTGCGTCTCCTCGCAGGCGGCCCCCCGGTAGCCCTCCCGGCAGATGCAGCTGCAGGAGGTTCCCTGTAGGACGGGGATTCCATTGTGCCGACAGGGGGCACAGCGGCAGGCACTGAACTGGAGCTGGTACTCGTCCCAGGCCCTCCGCAGGTGCACCAACTTAGGGCCCAAGTAGTCGGCAGCCGTGCTGAGGCGGACCAGCTCGTAGATGGGCATGGTCTGGATGAGGTGTGGGGGGAAGGGCTCAGAGAGTGGAGGACAGCTGAAGGTGTAGGCAAACATATACTGTACCAACCAATAGGCTTGGGCGGTATCGTTTTTTTCATACCGTCATACCTTTCTGACATCACACCGCGGTATACGGTATATGACGGTATGACTTATCAGCGGGCGGAGGGGTGCTAGCGAGAGCCGTCACTAAAGCGTAGTTTATACTTCTCCGACTCCGTCATGCGTAATCCGACTCCGTCACTACGTAGACCCCTCGAGCCCTCATACTTCTGCGTCGGGATGTCGGAGACGCGACTATTCACCGCCAGGGTTGCCAGATTGGGCCATATTTTCCACCCAATCTGGCAACCCCATCTGTAGTGCGCTGCCACTAGGGTTGCCAGATTGGGTGGGAAATATGGCCAGCGAGAGCTAGCGAGAGCCGTCACTTAGGTTTCGGTTTTGGTCACTTTCAGTTCAC
>OMLJ01050955.1:0-12680 GCA_900302595.1 Gadiculus argenteus | reverse complement strand
ATAATTTTTTTTTCATTTGTTTATTCATTCTCTACAAATTGAGTTAATAATTCAGATTAGTGATATCTCCTTGCCAAATCACCTGCAGGGAAAATAAAATATACTTTTACATTTTGCTAGACTTAGGAGGTAATTAACTGAACCCAGGTGGAATGTGATTCAATCTTTCAGAATTTAATTGCAAAAGACCCAAAACACACCGGTCAGATGTGTAAATCCCTCAATTCGATAACGTCTGTCAGATGGTTACTCTGCCGAACTGGGTTTCGCTGTCCATGTAAACATAAACCCATTATGGCCTATTCTGTCCCCTGCTAGGTGATAACCACAATCACTAGAAGAGGAAAATAAGTGACCATGTCCATAGCTAAATACATGTAAGTAGAAGTTGAACAAAATCTATTAAATTCAAGGGTGGGTGGGCGAGAATATGGATAGAGTACTACCCTCAGTATGAATCTTATTCATAGATACAATTTCAGAAGGTTATTACACAGTCGTATTTTTGTACTCGTCTTTGTATTTTGTCTCGTCCTGCGGACCCGACAAAATACGTCAGACTCGTAAAAATATCCAGCTGTACTGAACGACTACCTGTGTAATAAATGATTTATTATACGACAAATAAATCAAGGAAAGAATGAGTTTTCCACCATTTATTCTGCTGCGTTTAACTGTCGTTTGACCGTGCGCTGACGTAGCTGTGCAATCAGTTGTTGACCCGTGTAATATCGCCCTATATTTGCACTCTAAAGACCCATATTTGCACTTGATATCTTGCACGTTGTGTAATATATACCATATATATATATTCCCATGTGCAAAATCGGCAAACCTAGGCCATAAACCACGCCCACTTCCACTTTTTTATCCAACTACATCCCAATACACGTATACATCTAGTCTAACTGTATATTTTATATTTTAATCCAAAAGCTATTTGGATTTGGTGTGTGTGTGTGTGTGTGTGTGTGTGTGCGTGTGTGCGTGTGTGCGTGTGTGCGTGTGTGTGTTCCCCAATACCGAGTCACTGCGGTCTTCTGTGACAGCCAAGCCCCCCCTCACGGTCACAAATGATAGGGTGTGGCCCGTTGTGGGAAATTTAAATCTACTAAAATTATATATTTGAAGGCTTTCACCCAACAGGAATAATGGAATCGGTGTGTGATCTAGGAGTCCAGCACACCTTGGTATGAGCTAGAGACAATTGGGTTTCTCTATATGAAATATGGCCTAATGGCATACAAGATCTATTTGGTGGTCTGGAAGTGATGCAATCCCTCCCTGAGAGCTCATATGAGGATTAAAAAAACACATCATCAAGCTTAGAAAAGGCAAAATGTCAATAAGATAGAGCGTCTCATTTTTGGTGCTAGCCATTGATCTCATTATCAGGAAATTCAAGAAATAGGTCAGGAAATAATCGCAGGCTCAATAAAGTCGCCTCTTAGATTATTTTTCACAGACATGCGAAATTACCAAATCAATGTTGTATTTAAAATAATAATGTAGTGTTCTGCTAACATTTGTCTGAAATGTATAAAATTAATTTAGTCTACATTGACTTTTAAAACACCAGAGACACATCTTGCCCGCATATGTTATAACTCACCCTGCCAGCGGGGTAGGATGTAACATCTCAATCTGGTTGCTTACGGTTTAATTATTACCCACTGGAATGTTCCAAAAGTCGATTTATGGAGTTTCATTATTGCAGCAACATGTATGTTCATGTTTAACATAATGATTAGTCTAGATTAAAAACTCAACCAGAATATGAGACTTTGTGGTTGTGACCTCCTCTCCCTTATATCAGTGGTCCCAAACCTTTTTTACACACAGGGCCAGACCATATTTTCACAGACTGGTATTATACGGTTTTCTGTTACCCATCAATAAATTGTGACACCAGCTCACTGGTACATATTTTCTGCAACATGCAAGAGCATAAAGCATACATGAAATCATTGAAGTGCAGAAACATGCATGTGCTTACAGCGTAGACTGCGTTCACTACTAATAAACATTGAATCGACATCGCCCAGTCTGGATGGTTTAATTTGTTCTGTTACACCGGGCAATCGCCCATTGAGTGGTTGAAGCAAAGGTTGATGGGCCTCTGTGATGGCATCATGGGTCTTATTTTCTTGCAAAGCTGTAGTCATGATCGTGTTTGTCGAGTCCAAGACCAAGTCTTGTCGAGCCCGTGTCCAAAGAGGTTTGAGTCCAAGTCAAGACCGAGTCCAACTGAGAGAGACAGTAATAATCCTCTTCGACCACTCATTACCTGTTTATGCTTTTTGTGTCATACTAGAGACACATTTTTTATTCTATTTTAAGATTATCATTTTGCACTATTATTTGAAATGTGCAGTGCAACCACACTGTAGGATCTAATGAGGTCATATTGTTTGCTCTAAGTAAAGCCTTTTCACTAAAAAATCACATAAAGCTGAAGTTATGAAAATGATGAGCATCACGCGCAGATCGCACGTGTTGAACGTGTTTTTGGACACAACCATGCTGTGTCTAAAACACACAATTTATCCCAACAAATGACTTAATATTCCTTTGACTTTGGCTATGTGTGACTACCATTTATGTGTTGTTTTTGGCCGGAGGAGAAGCGATAACAGCGCCTATAGACCGCGGAGGCCCACGGGATGAAGCAGAAAGCCAGAACATGTAATTTACCTGACTGCTGGTGAAGTGTCTCCTTGTGAGTGGAGCGGCGATATCAGTGCATCCCATCACACCTGCTGTGGCACCAGCTTCATCACGGGGCCCGCAACGGGGCCAGGAGACAGATTTAGGAGACAAAGGGAGCCGCAAAAGCCTCTTCTCTGGCACACCTAATGAGGACAGGGAAAAAATGGGAGTCTTTTCTTTCATTCTGAGCATGTGGCGATGGCTGGTGTAGGAGCGATAAAGAGATGGGGAGGAGTTCTTTATGAAGCCGGCTAAAGCAGAGAGATGGAAGTTTCCAGAAGAAGGGAAACGCTTTAATGGCGCCATCACCTATGCTGACAGACAACCATGCCTAAACCTCTTTCAAGTGCTTTATGGCCGCATTATTGATCAGGTGTGACTGTGGAACTCTCTCTCGACAGAAAGCTTCCCTGCTGAGCTTTCGCTCAACGATTCCCCCCCCCCCGCCATCCTTTTTGTAGATTTCATCTCCTCATCTCTATCTGGAATGGCTGAAATTACTTTTGCACAGGAATCTTTCATAACTTTGTAAAAAAAAAAAAAACTTTCAGTACTTTGTCCAACATACTTTGTTTTATTGATCCTTGAGTTTCAGAAGTAGGAAAGCTGTGTGCTGAGACTCTAAATAAGACAGATAACCCCCACCATATGGATGACTAAATATGGTCGTCCATATGCTGTGTGATAAAATGGCAGGTGTGTACGTGAGGAAGGCTGTTGTTTTACCAGGGCTACAGACAGACAAAACTCTTCTAAGATAGTTGATCTCCCAGACACTGTATTCTCATCATAACAACACATCTCCCATGTCTAGCTCCTTGCCTCCCCTTAGACACTCCTACAGCATTCCAGTGGTGGTGGTGGATGCTGGTTCATCGCAGAAATTCACTGTCGTGTGATTTGCTCACCTCAGCATTAACCTTAACAGCCATGAGCCTGATGAGGTCGCTGTGCTTGCAGGGTTTGGGAGCAGATAGGTGCTCAACGGTCCGGAAACACCCGGACCGGCAATCATGTGCTGTGCTGAGATACAGCAGAAGTGAATCCTGACCATATCCTGACCCGTCCTCTATCCTGGAACGAGCCAGACCCCTCCAACATTATCGCCAACATTAATGCAGCAGTGAGGAAGAACATCCCTGTTGTACTTTGGTTTCAGCAGGAGGTGGACAGCTAGCCGCTAATTTAAGATATAAGATTGATTTGGTGTTTATGTGGAAAGGCCAAATTAGAAAAAATCGAATGTGGAGGAAATGAAATAAAAAGTAATGTTTGTTTATATATCCTGCTCTTTACCTTAAGGCAGCACGGTAAAGCAAGGCAGGTAATTGTGCTGCAAAATAGTTCTCTTGTATTTCATAAACAAACAAGGTCCGGGGGGGATTTTTCAACGGAACAAGAAAAAAGATTAAAATACAGTTTACCACTCGAAACAACAAAATGCAATAAACTAAAGATATTAAAACTTCCATAATATCTCAGGGCTGGCGATGTGGGTGGTTGGGGTACAGGGAGTGAGTCGGGTTCCTCCAGTGAGTGAGATTAAACCGGCTCTGGTCTTTAGGTATTCTGCATGTGTTGCTGTATAATATTCTGCAGGACTCCTCCCCCATCCAAGGACACCCAGGTTAGCCTAATTGGATACTTTAATATGCCTGTAGGTGTGAATGACGTATCTTGTGTGTGTGCATGCGTAGGTACGTGCGTGCATGCTCGCATGCGCATGTCCGTGTGTGTGCGCGCTGGATTGGAGTGGATGAATGGATCGGTATATGGATGGATGGAGGGGTCTGGTTGTCAGAAAAGTGATTTGTTTTGTTATGTTGAAATGTCAGCTGAATTTAAAAAATGCTCTGCCATGAGAGATGGGGCCACAGCGGTGGGGAAAGGTACCTGTACTGGTCACGTTCAAATAAGGGTAGTTAGGTTGGAACACAAAAAAGGCATGTCTTAAATGAACGCGTACACAAACAATCTTTCTGAATAAGCAACACAACATGAATGTTTTCCCCAACCTCACCAGATGACATCTACAGGTAAACGACATGTCAGGCTAGCTACCGCTGCTCAACTGTCACTCTCAATTAGGCCGGGGACATCAGCGGCGCTCTACTAAACAAGAATCAGGACATTATTAGCATCGGGTCAAATTAAATTACACTCAAGAGACTGCTATCAGTATGTGCGAACAGACCAGCGTGTTCAGAGGAGGTAAACTGAGTGCCAGTGGCCCAGCATCTACGCAAACAAGGCAATGAAAAAAGCAAGATTCAAACTCAAACCGTCATTCCATTAAGCAGCCTATTAATAAATGTTCTCATTTTAATTTCCTGCCGATATGAAATAGCATTTTAGCTGCCCACATGTAGTGTGAACTGAATAACAAATGGGCTTAATGTCCTGCCTTGGGCTTGAAAACACAGCCAGGTAAAATGTTCGTCAACATTGTTTTATGTTTGCATTACTCGCTCAGTAATAATAGCCAGATTAGCCAGAGAAGTATGAATGTGTTGTATAAGATAATTACCAGCAGGGTCGTGAAATGTATGTTTCAAGCACTGAGGGTGGAAAAATATAGAGCTCTTGTCTTGTTGAGCTACCTGCTTCTAAAGTATGTATTTAAAGCGGTTGAATCTCCCGTTTGATGTTTTGGAGGTTACACATTTAAACATAACCCTTTATGAGTAGTGTTGATAGGATTCCTATCAACCTCACCTGCTGGTTTTTACCGTTTCCTGTAAGCGTAAGCTTAAACAATTTTGTCAAAACAGAGCAGATTTAGCTAAATTAGCTCCCACATTGACTTCAGTTGCAATTCAATGGTTGAGTAAAGCTATAACTTTTTCCTCCTATACATGAAGTTTGATGACTCATCCAATTCAGCCAGAAGTTCCTTAGTTCATTAGTTATTTTAACCTTAAAATGTAATATAAATTCACCCCAAAGGAAATATTTTTTTTCTGCTATATCAACTACAGTGGTAAAATCAATTTGGTGAAAAAGAAAGAGGAAAAAATATGTCTATATTTGGAAAGGTTGCAAAGTGACAAATTATTAAACTTAAGTGTAACCAACATGAAATAACAGTCTTCTACATAGGGCAGCTGTCGGTTAAAGAAATCCATTAGAATCTGTCCCGAGTTAGGCAGTGGCCAATTCTACCCAGAGGCACTTTCTATTAAACTTGGGGTCTTTTTGAAACACACCTACAAATGATATAATCCAACCAATGCAACTTCCAATTACAAAATCCATTAGTGCCCACTCGGCTATATTTCCTTGGGCACGCCCTGAACTTGACGTTCGTCTGAAAGCACATTTCTCATCATGACAGTAAACATTTGAAACAGCATGACCCTCACCCCACCAACCAATAAACCGCTGCCAGGGTACAAACCTCGCTAGAGCAAACATCCAGGCGGTAAAGAGAAATGTCGAGAGAAAAAAGAAAGCCTTGTTTTTGAACCAGCCTAATCAATACGCAATCTCAAAATATAATCAATTTAGCCGTTGCAAGGAAAAGACCAAGTCTGCCTCCATTTGAACAATAAACAGGAAGTTTGCCTCCAAATGGGTGATTTTTATTTGGGAACAGAGGGTTTACCGGCCACCCTGGCGGATGAGTGCGGTGGGGGGGACCCGCCTGGATTACATTGTGCAGACGGGCTGAAAGAGCAGGCCTCAATGGATTCTAATGCTCCCACACTGTGTGAGGTTAACAGTATGTCACCGGCCCTCCCTGATCAAATGGCCTAGATCAATTGGACAGACACCACAATCACTCAGAGAAGCGCTGGGACACCGCACAGAGCATCAAAAAATGAAACCATTATCCAGGAGGCTCCCGGAGCTATGTTCTACCCATTCTGCTAAATCTCATGTCGTTTACAGAGAGGGTCACCTATTGTCCTCCTCTTTTAACACGACGAGAGAATCCAATTTCAACTGTACAAATGATGGGAGGTTGGCTGGTCAGTAGTTGCCATGGCTCCTCTTTAAAGTGCTTTGTTTAATGGCAATATATAAACAAAAATAAATGTATATACTGTAAATAGAGAAATAATATTAAGTATGTTGTAGGCCTATTATAGTAACTGTGATATGACAGCAGGTTGAGATTCATTCTCTGAAGTCTTCAGGTCAGTTATATTAAAAATAGTTTCAAAGAAACAAAGGAAATCTTTTAAATGTACTTAATATACAAAACATCAATGCAATCAAGTAAACGCTTGCATCAGTCTTTGACCAAATCACAGAGATAGATGAGCTAATGGTCTTGTAATGATTATGGGAATAAATAAAGTTGTTCACCATGAACTGTAGAGCAACAAATAACCAGCACGTCCTACTGCTGTTTTTCTATTGCTTTTATTGATTTATTGCTCGGTTGGTGGCTAACAGCTAGAAGGTCCTGGGTTCAAACTGTGCAAGTATGGAATAGTTCTCCTTGTTTATGTGAGCTTTCTCCCAACATGCTTTCATGCAAGCTGTTAGATGAATGTATAAGTAAACACTGTGATCACTTCACAATATAATACAAGGAGGTTCTTATACAGCAGTCTACACCATGTATTTACACCAACCATTCATATCAACATCATGATGAGAACAGGGATGTTTAAAAGAACAAATAAATAAAAGCAAGACCTTACCCTTTAAAGGGGACATATTATACCACCATGTGTAAGTGTGATTAGCCATTACAAGCCGGTTTGAAAATGTGCCGCTTCTGACCAGAGGGGAACCCTCAGGGCCTTCTACGCCTTCAGAGAAGGCCTTACAAAATTCTGAGTATTAAATAAATTATTTAAAATAATACAATATATTTTTAACAAATCTAACTCATTTAATTTAACACAATACATTAAATACATTTTCTCTCATCTATGATGAGAGAAAGTTAAGTTTACTGTCAAGTTCACATCAGCAATGAAAGGGTTACTGTCCTGAAACATGTTATCCAATCAGAGTCGTCCGTCTCTATGGAAGCCCGGTTAGCTGGCTCATTCATTGGTTAGGCCTTCACGAATCTCGGAGAAGGCTTAGCCAGTGCCATGTAGAGACAGAGTTGCGACACTTGTTGAACTCATTAGATTGGTGGTCACGTGGTTCATGTATGCCTAAATGCCTAGTTCCAAGCAATCGCCTCAGTGCCATGTTCTTCTAATGGAGAGTGATTAGTTAGTTGAACTGACAGCAGCGAGTGCGATAGTTAATGGTAAATTTAACCCAAGTACTTGTTGCTCACTTTATGCAATGTTCACCTGTTTACATTTACTGCTTTGCACTACATCACTGTTTACATTAATTACTACACTGTTTCACCAATTGCCCTTGCACTGCTATCACAAAAAACTGCACAAGACTTTAACTTCTATTTTTTATATATATTCCATAACCTGACCAAAACCTCCACAATATACATAGATATACTAATACACACATCTGGTTAGACATCAACTGCATTTCATTGGTTCTGTACCTGTACTTTCCCAAATGTGTTTCATTTCCCCAGAAAATGAAAATGACCATCTTAACAGCTGATGTCCCTGGTACTCTTTAAATAACGGTTGTTAAAGCCTTTGAATTTTGTTCAACTGCATTTTTAACCATGCTGGTGAAAGCTATCTCACCTTCAATGTGACATTAAAATCCATTGAACAGATAGAGGCCTCACTGCTCCAACCTCCCCTTGAGAAAAGCAATCTCTTCTCAAAACTTCACTCAACAGAAGCCGGGTGGAGGTTGTGTTTGATTAAGTGTAACCACAGTTAGCTGGTGACTCTGGTTTGGTAAAGTGATGACCTGGCCCGGGGCAGGATGGACTAATCAACTCGTGGAATACTCGGTGGCCTCAGTGTTCCCACACGCGCAAAGGTCTGCGGAGAGACTGAATTCGTCCTGAACCATTAACCACTTACCCAATATGCGGACAAAAATTACATTTAGCTGCCAGACACTGTTGGCTGACTTCATGACAGAATTATAATAATGTGATAAAGAAATAACACTGGTATTGATCGAATATATATCCACATAAATAAAGCCAATTGATGTGGTTGTTTCCACTGCTGCGCTCTAATGCTAATATGGATTTGTGCTCCTTTAGAGTGTGCTGCCTTTTTTCTGACTTGGTTTGTGTATTTCACTAAAATACTTGAGATATTTTGGGTTTTAAACCCTGGAACAAAATATAGAGCTAGCCGTAGGGATACCTTGTTGTGAGCCCTGAAGTACACATGTTCCTGAAGGTTAAAGTTCACGTTTTTCCCTTGTGCAAGGCTTCAACGCCTCCGTCGAAGGGTCCTTGTGTCCCCTGTTTAATTGTAACGTATGGATCAGACCTTTACGTATGGATGTGTATCGCGTGTGGTGGACCACATCTAAAAAATGGAGACTTAGTTCCTGAGGAGAACCCAGGGAGGAAGAAAAGGTTGCGTGAGAATACTCAGTAGCGGGATATCTTAAAGGTCAACTCCAGTGGTATCAATCAAATATTAATGGCACCGGACAGCCCCGTACCAACCCTTCCCCTTCTTCCAGCCAACACACCGGTTTAACAAAGTGTCTGCTCTATGAAACCTTGCATTCTCTCTGCTTTGTAGTCTTGTCCATTTGAGGTGCAGTGCTCCTCTTCTGCTCCCACGTCTGCTGCATCTGATGTGGACGTGTGTTGTGTTGTGGAAGGGCCACAAGATGGAGGAACTCTTGTATCATGTATTTTCTCTTCATGAGAAAGGTCAGAGGCAGGTGGACTGTGACTTCCTGCCCTTATGTTTTTCGCCGCTTGCTATTAAGGCATCGATCAGGCACCGCCATCGAAGGAAGCATAAAGGTTATGACCAGAGTGTGCTATCTGTGCACCGGAGGGAGCAGTATTCTGCCTGTAGCGGCAGCTTATGACTTGTCTTTCAGAAGGTACTGAAAATCATATTAAACGGGCAAGAAAACGTCCATAAATAAGCTTAACAGCAGAATATTGGAAAAAACCCTGAAAGTAATAATCGGAAGAACAATCATTTTCCAGACATTTTCGTTGGATGTACATTCCCGGGTGGGGGCCTGAATGCTTAACATTGTAATAAAAGATCAGAGTGCAGAATCAACCTTTCTTCAGGCAAGTCACTGTAAAAGAGCCACTTGCCAATCTCTCAAAGTGGCTTTGAGCCTCAGGAATTGACCTGGTGAAACGTTATCATAGAGAGAACTTGTTTGCACGGCTCCTTGCCTTGCCCTTGGGTTGATGGAGGCTGCTTTCATAGTTTCAGATTTCTTCTGCTGTTGTTTCAAATAAATAAATATAATCGGTTACACTCCCATGACATTTACTGGTGAATAATGGTTGGTTCTTTGTAAATAATAGAATACAGTTCTCTAAATCACAAGGATTCTCCTGGGCAGAGTGAAAAGGCTAATTCTTCACATAATAAAGCTTTCGCTTGCCTTGATGAACTGCTGTGGTGAGCGGTAATTTTGTGACGGCGGTTGGTAGTAAACAGATAATAATTTACAGACAAGATGATGACTTAATAGACATCATCAATCAGTCATCCGTCATTAGGTTATTATATTTCAGGGATACATTATTAATGTATTCTCAGTGGGTTGTTTAGTATTCAACAGGGAATGTAAATTCAGGCCTGCAACTCCTTGGACTGAATGATGCCCTCACAGCCAGACTGGCACTGGAGTTGCTTTGGTCAATCTCAATCAATGCATCCATCTGTGGTTGTATCAATTCATCCATCCATCCATTCCCTTGTATCTCAGCAGCCATCTATCCGTCAATGAATCTGTTAACCCATCCATCCAGTCGCCCTTCCATCCATAAAACTAAAACGTAATCCCTACATCCTTCTATCTATCCATTGATCGGTTCACATCTGGGAATTTATAAATTAAAACATCCTGCCACTCATTAATTAATTGATTAATTAATTAATAATTTCACCCATCTATCTGTGCATCTATCCATCTGTGAATGCTGCCATTGATCCAGTCATCTATGAATTCATTAATCATGTCACCCATCTATTCATCCATCCATTCATTCTCCTAATTCTCTCTCTAGTGCTTATTCTCCTCATGGTTGTGGTACAACAGTGTAAATCCAATTACATTGCACTCAGAATTTGATGTTGTAGGAACTCCCTCTCTTTTCTCTGGACATACTCCCCTACATGGTGAAACTTTACCCACCCTTGTTATTGTGTTTCCTTTATTTCCTCAAATCGAGCGCTTCATGGTACAGAGTAACAGTACTTTGCCACAAACGACCTCAACAACAACAACCACAACAAATAATAACTCAATCTAATGTAATGGGAATGGCCGTTTCCTGCACCCACATCTCAGAAAATAGCACTGTAAAGCCATCAGCCGCCTCCCACCAACTGGTGGGGGGTACCATAGAAATGACCAACAGAAATGACCCCCACTTTGATTAGGTGATTCATAATAGATGGTGGTCAGTGAGTTGCCTTCTCCCCCAGGGGCGTCACTGCAGCCACCAGTACAAAACCCACAGCAGCCCTCGCGATCCGAGCCATAACCCTGCCGTATTTTTACAAACTAAATGCTGGGAACCACTGTCTGCCTACTGGGGACCAGTGCTCGCCTGGTCATTTTAAACACTGAAAACTGGGGTCCATAACACTCACGCTGTCTTTACACACTGCAAGAGTCCGAAATTCTCCTGGTATCTTTACACACTGCCTACTGGGGACAAGAGCTCTCCTGGTATCTTTACACCCTGTCTGCATACTGTTGACCCCACTATACTGGTAACTTACACCCCAGATACTTAGGACCGAACTATACTCATATTTTTACACACTGCCTTGGTCAGCCCACTGTTGACCAAACTATCCTGGTATCTTTACACACTGATAACCAAACTATCCTGGTATCTTTACACACTGTCTGCCTACTGTTAACCAAACTATCCTGGTATCTTTACACACTGTCTGCCTACTGTTAACCAAACTATCCTGGTATCTTTACACACTGTCTGCCTACTGTTAACCAAACTATCCTGGTATCTTTACACACTGTCTGCCTACTGTTAACCAAACTATACTGGTATCTTTACACACTGTCTGCCTACTGTTAACCAAACTATCCTGGTATCTTTACACACTGTCTGCCTACTGTTAACCAAACTATCCTGGTATCTTTACAGACTGTCTGCATACTGGGGACCAGGGCTCTCCTGGTATCTTTTCACACTATCTGCATGTGCTCTACTGATATCTTTACACACATGCACATTGTAACATGCACATTATCAAAGATGGAGGTAGGATTCAAATAGTTGGAAGAATGTGGGCCTTGTGTGGCGGTGGCGATGAGATTTGGAGGAGGCGGGGAGGGGCGTCAGCCATGGAGTTAGGGAGGCGATGTAATGGGGAATATAGGGGATATACATAATGGGAGATATTTAATGCCCCATATAGTTCTGCGTGAAAGCAGAAATGCATGCGTCATTACGCCATGGTATTAGCGAGTGAATAATGCATGTAATCTGGCAATTCTGAGAAGGGAAATAAAATCGTATGTCTGTCCATGGGCATCGTCGGGTAATCCCCCATGAAGGTAAAATGGCGACGGCTCTATAGTAGGATGATGACAGCCTACAGCAAAGCCAGTGAGGTGGGTGGGAACAAGTGAAAACACAGCAGAGGGGTGGAGGAGGGTCCTGACCTAGAGCCAGGTGGTAATGAAAGGAGGAGAGTGTTTGGTGAACACACAGGCTGACTCCTCCACAGGGGGCCACAGAGGACAGGTTATTTATGAGGCTATTTTCAGGGGTTGGTGTGAGTGTGTGTGTGTGTGTGTGTGTGTGTGTGTGTGTGTGTGTGTGTGTTTGTGTAGTCTGCAGTGTGTGTTTGTGTAGTCTGCAGTGTGTGTGTGTGTTTGTGTAGTCTGCAGTGTGTGTGTGTGTTTGTGTAGTCTGCTGTGTGTGTGTGTGT
>OMLJ01050954.1:0-14459 GCA_900302595.1 Gadiculus argenteus | reverse complement strand
GGTTGTGAATAATTGAGCCGACGGCCATGTATTATAGATGCACGGGAGTGACAGTGACGCCGTTGGGCGCGAAGGGGCTGATGATCCGGGACAGGAGATGCAGGGAATGACGGGTGGCTTTCTGCCACAGGTGACGGGAACACGGCAGGACTGTCAATTGTCAAAATGAGGGAATAAATCCAAACGTGGTCCTCACGGGGGCATGCAGAAAGTGAGTGAAGGACGTGCCTCACAGAGCCTAACTTCCTTGGAGTAGCAGTCGACAGAGTAGGATACACTGTCCCTGCAAGCCCTATAAGGACGCCTTCCCCTTCAGCCTAGGCTTCAGGACCAGCTGACCCCCTTTCAGTGACAGCTAAGAGGTAGTGAACCACTCCAGGCACAGGGATGAACATCCAAATGTATATACACACACACACAGAGGCACACATTCACAGAGTAACAGATGGCATGCAACACTTTGCCCAATGTGTCCACCGACGCCGAGCACAAAACAGATGGGTGCAAAAGGAGGGGAATGGGGAGGTTAAATGACAGCGCCGCGAGCGTTGCCCATACATACGAAGACACACAGTAAAACCAGAACAATATAAACTACACACACACACACAGACACAAACACACAACAGAAACAGAGGGGAGATGGAGGCAACCAAGGAGGGGACAAACACCGCCCACCGCCTACTCCAGGGAAGGGATCTCAAAGAGCGCTCTCAAATGCGTCACTACGTCGGAGACACCAAACTAAAATTATTTAGTAGTAGTGACAGAAACACGGGTCGCCCGTAATCAACCGAGGAGCTGAAATACGAAGGAGACAAATAGGAGCACGGCAGGAGAAGCCGGCACGCGGCGAGGCGGAGGTCCCGTGTCCTCCACCACGTTTGCCCGGGCTGTAAGATGGATACCAGTCTGTGTTCAAGTGACCGCGCCGATTGTCACGGTGACATCGTTTTTTTTTCTTTTTTTCCCGCGGTCCACGGCGGAGAGTACAAGTCAAATCCACCCGCTCCCCTGGTTCAACGTCTATGTTTACGGCTCCGTTGCCATGGGTTACTCCATCCTCCCCCGCTGTGATCCACTTCTCCTTTTAGCACCTCCCTGTCGATGGCTCCTCCAAATCGCCGTCCTTCCACCCCGTTCTTTTTTTTTTTAAACACTCTCCGTTTTGCACATGCGGTGGGCGTCGGTGTGGGTGCACAGGGAGGCAGAAAAAAAATCTAGAGAGGCAGCTTTCATCTTCTCCGGGAGAATCTGTTCAGCCCCCCTTTTTGCTTCCTCTCCGTTGATTCTCTCCCCTCTTCTCTCTCACTCTCTCTCTCCTCCTCACTGCCGTTCTCGCGCCGGCTGTTGCGGAGAACTGGCTCCCTGAGTCGCAGTAGAATAAGAATGTGAGAGGAATCCTGCTCTCTATCTATCGCTCCCTCACTCCCTCGCTGTGCGTGTGTGCGTCTCTCTCTCTCGCTCTCTTCCCTACTTCGTCAATGCACACCTCCCTCCCCGTGTCCCTCACTCCCTCCCATTTTTCAGTCACTCACCAGCGAATCACAATCTTCCAACTGCCTTGTCTACACATACACACACACACGGTTACAACACACACACACACACAAACGCACACAGCTTTTTGATATACTTTGAATGGCAATTAGCATTTGATGGTCTTTCAGCTGATGGAGCGAGACAAAGAGAGAGAGGCGGGAACGCTAAAGGAGAGAATGAAATGTCAAAGAATGACAGGATGCAGCCCGTGTGTGTGCGTACCATTTCTATGCATATATATATCTACACAAACACACACACGTTTCACTCTACTCAGACAAAAAAAATGGGAGAAACAAAATTGTGTTTAACATTCTGCACCACTGCAATTGAACTATGAATAAAACACCAGAAAAATGAGCAGAACCAAAATCCACCCCTGTCCTTTGAGACGCCGCGTGAGCGTCGATCATGATTAGTGTCTTGAGGATTTCATGAATTCTAAAGAGACAGATCCACCAGCCCCATGGTGCCTGTACGTAACTACATCACAACAAATGATGAATGGGATTTTGATATCATCACAAATAAATGATCCTTTTTATTCAGCCGCTACATGCAATAAAAACAATAAAACGGGTCATATAACAATAATTATAATCATCATCATCCCCATCATCAGCACAATGTCATATCAATTATGTGCGGTGTGTGTGTGTGTGTGTGTGTGTGTGTGTGTGTGTGTGTGTGTGTGTGTGTGTGTGTGTGCGTGTGCGTGTGCGTGTGTCTGTCTGTGTGTGTGCTGGGGTTATCACCTGCCAGACCTTGGCTTCAGAAGACAGATGAGAGAGGAGTACTCTCCCGAGAACATATGTCAGTTAGAGTTATTGACTTGGCTATCAGTGTCGGGGACAACGGAGCAAGGTCTAGAGCGAAAGGCAGCAGTCCACCGAGCGGATTAATGCTGGCGTAATGATGCTCACAAGACCAGATGCACCGGATAAGAGCAAAGTTTTTATTTATTCATCATGTTTAATATGAGGCTTCCTGGCCTCCAGATTATCTGTTAGATGTACACAGCATCAATGGAGCATGGAAAAGATCATGTTCACAATCTTCTCCATTAATCATATTTCACAACACAACCATCATTATGCACCCTGAATACGACAAATTCAACGTTGAAATGTCCGCCATGTTTTTGTTTGGTCCTGACAACCAAATAAAATAAATACTTGGAAAGTAAAGTCACTGAAAAGCTATCGGTATAGCTTTCCAGTGAAGCTATAGAGATTTGACCTCTGTCAAGGCAGTATACTACTAAATGTACGTATTCATGACATTCAATCATTCATTCATGACCATGCACTGGGTTAGAAATCTGTATGCACGTCTGTATCACTTGCTTTTCAGTTTGAGGTGAGTTGACATTTGAATGGCATCTCACAGAAGAGGCATATTGTAATATTTATTAACTGCTTGCCCACAGAAACAGGCAGAAAATACTGCTACGGACATCTGGCCTTCACCATCTACCAGGGACCTGAGGAAGCTACAGGTGCAGTGAAGCCAGTTGGCAGAGCACTGCCATGGTCAGTGGTTGGTGCAACTCGTGCTTTGTTTGAGACTAGTGGTTCTCTAGCTTCAGAGACGTCGATGGCCGAGCTCCTACTGATTAAGTAGCTACCCAAAAGCAAGTCACCAGAGGTCTAGCTGAGATGAGGGAGCAAGTTATGGATTTTTTATGGATCGTATTGATCAGGTACTGTGTTCTACAGCCGGCTGCAGAGTTTCTGAAAGTAGGGGCCACAATCGAGCTGAGACGACTTTGCCAATTGGGGAGGGACACAATGGAGGTGTTTACCGCAACTATTTGACAATTCGCTTCTGGATGTTTTCTTGGGATCAACAGTCTTATCAGTTAACCTTCCTAACACTTCAGAGTGAAATTGCACCAGATCTACCAGGACAGGTCCTCCTCTCCTTCTAAAACAACTAGAGGTGTGTAGGCTTTTTCAATGTGCAGTGTTCAAAGCCAAAACAGATTAAATTAATATATTACCTTATTCACATGGTGCAACATATTAGGGTGAGCAGGCAAGGCTGCCCTCTTTCTGAGATGATCAACAATGTTTTTGCTTCAGACTGGGAAGCCAGTTAACTGGGTTCATATTAGTCATCAGTACTGGTACCTTGGTATTGACGAGGGTTATAAAGATACAAGTAAATAAATAAATATAAATAAATACATAAATAAGAGGTTAGACCTAACCTTGGAGGTTAGGTCTATATACCCAGTCCAAGTTTGAAAAAAGTACATACAGAATAAGGAACAATTATCAGCTTCCTTTTTGAAAAAAATGCACTTCAATTACTTTGCAGATTTTTTCTGCCAAAATAAATGCTGTTTATTGTTGGACTTGATAATGTTTAGCAGTGAATATGTTGTACCGATTTGATAAAGAAAATGCAAACGTTCTCTCTGTCTCTCCTCCTTAGATTTTCCTGCTGTTAATGGCAGCAGTAGCCTGATAAATATAAGGAAGAGGAACTGAGAAGTCCCAGTTTGTCAAATTGAGGAAACGTTTAGCCTTTCTTGCGAGCCAGGAAGCCTTACCTAACTAAGAGCCAATCAGTGGCTATTTTCAGTGATTCAGTGTTTGCATGGTAGAAACACTGAATGTGGATCTCCATGGGTCTTCATATGTTGATCTCTGTCCGTCTCGGTGGGTCTATTTCTGGCTTGTTCCACCTGGCTTCTCTCCCACACACCGGTTCATATCTATCCACTCAATCCCCAATGGACAGTTGAGAGACAGTGAGTTGGTTCCCTCTGATTTTTCGTTCTCATCATCATCCAATAGCCTCATATTTGCTGTCTTTGCAACTTAGTGTTGGTGCAACATTCAGGTACAAACTAATTACTGTTTAATGCAGGCGATTCACCAGGATTCAAAAACTTTTTGTCTTAAAGTAGACCTAGATTACCTAACTCATTGATCAGAGAGAGAGCGCACGAGAGCGAGAGATAAAAATGTACTCCTCAGTAAAATATCCATACGTGAGCAAACTATAAAGACTATTTTTCACATATCCTGTATTTGGTTTGAGCCAAATTGTTCCCCGTTGTGCAAAAGAAAGTATGCAGTTTACGTTTAGGCCTCCCAAGTGAGATAAAGTTATATTCAACAAAGTTCACATTTGCTCTTTGGCATTGCTTCATGGCTTTTAAACCCTGAAAGCCATGCTCTCAGGGTTGAATGCCCTGTTCGGTCAATGGATGCCAATAGTGTGTCTGCTTGTGCTGCAAATTACACTACAGCATGTGTTAGATTAGTCAGGGATTTTTTGAGGGGTGAGCACTAGACTTGTGAGACCATCACAAGGAGCACCGCAGTCTGCAGAATTTCCAAAACATAGCATGGATTTTTTTATAAGAATGAGGAAGATCAGCAATCAACCAAGATATTTAAACAGTTTTCCCTGAAATAGACCAAATAATAATGTTAAAAGATTAACAGAAACTTGACTGAAGCCTTAACTTGGAGGAGGAGAAATATGGGCATAGATCATACAGTGTGAAAGAGTCACCTAGGCGGATTCACACCTACACCTTATTCACACCTTCAGCTCACCTGATTTGGTACAGACCAGTGGCTCATTTGTTATGATGTTTCACTTTCACCCTTGGCTTGTGTTCACACAGCGATATTCAACAGCGGACAAAAATGAGTAAACAAAAGGCATGCTCGAGCAAACAAGGTCGTAATGGTACTGAACAATTGGAATAACGTTGCTGTTTATCGAAAAAACATATTATTTATTATTATTATTACTTATTATTATATCAACATTATTGTTGTTGGATGTATAATAAGAAAGAAGATTGCTCTGGCTGTATAAAAAGACACAACACATAAGACGATAAAAAGAGTCACATTGAATTGCACATTGAAGCGTATCAAAATTGCGTGGAAGTATAACTACAGTTATTATGATTCTCTGGATGTTGCACCAAGCTGCATATTGAATTTGATCGTACATCAAGACAAAGTATGGAAAACAATGTGATGATGCATGCTATAGCCTACACAGCAGAGCTGCCTTGAGACACATTGGTAGCTTTGTCACCCATCATTTCTAGTCACACGTATGTGATTAGCATGCTTAGCTTACTAGGGCTGAAATAAGCACAGGTTTGTTATGGCCTGGAGTGAGTTGTGAGTTGTTTCAATCCGTTGAGTCTGATCTTGTTTTCACTGTAAAAAAAAAACCTAGTAAACACCTCAAATGCTTTTATCCCAAAGTCCCAATCCCAATCCCAATCCAAAATATCCCAATTTTAGCATGCACCATCTCCACCGACAAATCCATTCAGTGATCAGTGTGAGGCCTAAGCGGCAACAGCAACCGCTACATAGAAAAAGGACGGCTCGCAGATTGGAAACTATGGTAACAGTAACGACGGGCTCATACAGTGGGCGGTTGTTCAAAAAGCCTGATGTCCGACTGCAAATGCACTTTTCACTTTACCGCCACATCACCATCTGGCTGACGATAAACACAAACACAGTCAAGCCCCGAGAAGCATTTCTTATTCTCTTTTTAATTAAAGTCCCAGACGCCAATGCATGATGAAAAATGAGCCACTGTTTCAGACATTGGAACCAAAGCTAAATATCCCAGTGTTTGCCTTTGTGAGGTGAAGATGGATAGAGGCAGAGATGAAGCCAAATTTCTCCAAGTTGGGTTTACAGATAGAGATCTGGCCCCTCCCCTCCTCAATTCAAGTGGTAATATGAAATATATCAGTGATTTAAATCAGAGGAAGCTGCCCTTGTTTGGGTAAAGGGTTAGCAGGACCCCGTGGAGACCAAATCTTTTTGGTAGATGCTGATATTGATATATAGCGTAGTTAACCTGGTTGGTTGGAAGAGATTGCACATAAAATTCATTGACACAAGTAACATTCATAAGCCCGTCACTTTGTAATTGGACACACAATATTTTGGATTTTGGTTTGGCTTTCATGTAGTTGGAAATGTTGTATTGTATGTCAATCTCTTGATTGCAATGGCATATTGTATACGCAGCAACCTTATCAAGCAACATGAGCAGTTTAAATAAATTCTTCCCTCAATTAACAACGGTGGTGAAGTTAGAAAGACATCACAAATCACACATGTACTAGGGGTCTAACGATCCACTGATACGAATCGGTATCTGGTTGGCTTAACACAGATGCGACTACATCGATACGTGGGCCCCTGGATTGATTTAAAATGACCAAGAATCGGTCAATGCACCGATTTAAACGTTTCGATTTGATTCGTTCACCATTTTTCGACTGCTCGAGCTCAAACGAGGCCTCACAATCAGGACTCACGCAAGAAAACGCAACGGTTTTGTGGCAGTCCGTAGGCCACGGACATCACATACTCACAAATGACTCGCTCCCCTGCTAGCTTGTGATCTGACAATCCCTTGATCCGGTAGGGTGGGGTTGAGTCACAGCAACACGTCACGGGGAATGCTCACCAACAGGGCTAGTGGAGGGCCAGGTTTTGGCAGCTTTACACACCAAATACCCTACAGACACCCACTTTAGCCCAGTACCGACCAGGACATTTTCAGTCCCAGGCTTTTTCTTTTGGCTACGCCCACGCATTAGCTCCCCTTGTCGTCATGTACGCACCACAGGCTTATCGACGGAGCGACTAGCTACGAGCGGCTCAGAAGTACTACCTCTGCTGGAGGACTTTCTGAGCCCCTGTAAGAGTCCTGAGGGGCAGATAACGGTAACAAGTTGCCACTGATGCTGGTCTCGAAGTTTGAGAGAAAATAAACAAAAAATAGAAAAAAAAAGAGTGTGTGGTCGAAAGGGAAGGGCTGTCAAACAGGGGCCTTGCCACAACTCGTTATTTTACAGCTCACTAGGCTGCCAATCACAATTTCTGCTCAAGCATGGGAGCCTCTGCAGGTAGCCTGGCCAGGTGTCCTTGTCCCTCAGAGTACAGCCTCACCATCTGGCAGACTCTAAAACGGTATGACATACTGGCCAACTAGCACACAGACAGGACGTGAGCACAGCGTTTAGCTCTGTTTAACGTTTCCAAAAAGAAGCGGTAAATCATTTCCATTTGGTGTATGACGACTGATTTCCTGATTTAATGATTTACTCTGCACCAGGTAATAATCATTTTGTAGCAGAAAATTAATTGGCCTGTACGGTTATTACATTTTCTGCTTGATTCTATTCAAATAACTGAAATATTAAAAAATATTGAAGACAAAGACTTTTCAACAAACCGTCAACTCCCATAGCAATATGTGCTTTAATCAGAGGGATAAGACCACTGCCAAGATTTTAAGGAACAACGTTAAGTGAAATCAGGTTTAATCCTGTCGGAATAAACCTATAAAATTAATAAAACGGAATGAGTAAAAACAGAGCAACACCAATCAGTTTTCAAGACAGTAGTCAAGATGGCCACCACTAAACACATTTCCTTTCCTTAAAGGTGTACTAGTAGGGCGCTGTGCTCTTTTGGATTTCCAAAGAACAAAGGAAGGAGGTGAAGAGGGTGGGGGAAGAACGATTAATTTTTTTCTCTCTAAGTGACGCTGAAGGGAGAGCCACCCAAGGGACACAGCGGGGAGATGAGAAAATTAACAAGTGACAAGAAAAAAAGACATACCGGTATGTGCATCGTTCTGTAGTGCACCATGCAGAGAGGGAGGGGGCGAGGGGGGTATAAAACATTTAAAATGTAGTATTCTGGGCTAGCTATGGAGTGTGGGTGTGTGTGTGTTTGTGCGTTGGGTCCAGGAAACGTGATGCAAACAGAATACATAATTAAGAAAGAAAGAAAGAGAGAGAGAGAGAAAAAGATCGAGAAAGAGAAAGAGAGAATTCAGAGATGGGGGGGAAAAGGAATCCTGTGTCCCAATTCACTAACCGCAGCAGAGAACCCAGTAGCGCACAGATGAAAAGGTTTGGAAATGGGAACGGGAGGAAATGAGTGGAGGAAATGAGGGATTAGAGGAAATGGCAGAAAATTGCACGATAAGGAATGGTGGTCATTTTGGAGCCGAAAGTGATGCAGGGATAAGACGATGGAAGAAGAAGGGACGTCAGGGAAGTCACTGATATAAACAAGATGTCACGATAGGCGAAGAAAAAAAATGATTACAGTTAGGAGAATTGAAACGGTAAAAGCAGGGAAAGGTAAGCGAGGGAAATGAAGAGATGCCTTTGGGGGGAGGAAGAGAGGGAATGCTAGAAGGTATACAAGAAGGGAAGGGAAGGGAACTTGTGAGATGAAAGGAAAGGGGGGTGAAAAGAGGAGTCCTGCTTTAAGAAAATATCAAAAGAAGAAAGAAAGCCAGGGAACCGCAGCCGGCAAGTGTACAGAGCGGGCTGATCAGCTTTAAAGAGTGAGCGAGAGAGTGCGCGTGAGGCCAGAGGGTGTAAACACAGCGCGTGAGACCAAGAGAGGAAGTGTGAGGGAGAGAGAGCAAGTGTGTGTGTGTGAGAGAGCGAGCGAATGAGAGTGAGAGTGAGAGCGAGAGAGAGAGAGGGCAAACAGTCAGAATTGGTGCAAAGCATGATTTAACCGGATCTATACGGCACATTAATAAAACAGCCACCCGATGGACCTGCTTCTCCCGGTTCTCTGCCTCGATCGCTGGGTTCACGGGGTGCACGTCTGGTTTGAGGAGGACGGGGGGGCGGAGTAGTTTGTGCATAAACACGGCCCCAGCCATTCACACCGGTAATGAATTCTACCCGGTCCCACCGAGGGACGCGGGGCTCACCCCACCACCCCTCTATGAATTATGGATACGGCCAATTACAACCTGTTGACTTGTGTACCAACGGCTCTGGCGGGCTTCTGAGGAAATGAACGCCATCACCATTAGGGCCGCATGGGAAGTGGGGGGGGGGGCACAATGGCCCCAGCGGTTGATTAGGTTATTTTCTCCCCCACCGCCATCTGATTGGTCCGGACCTGTTGTTGTCTGAGGTTGACAGGGTTAAGCTAATGGACTGATCCAATAACGCTAATCCAAACAAACACAGATGCCCGGAAGGGGGGAGAGGGCCTTGTGTTCAGATGACACAACAACAACAATTAGTCAACAATTACTAATTGTTGACCCCCAGAGCTGAAGTTTACCAGGAAGTGGAGGTCACCAGATTGGAAACCCCTTGGCCACAGAGGTGGGCGACAGCTGGTGTGAGTCCATACACACGTGTGTGTGTGCGTGCGTGCGTGTGGAAAGGAGTCCTATCGTCACTTACTTTTAGAAGGTCTTTCGGAAAATCCTGGCCGTCGTTGAGTCCCTCGAGGTTGCCCACGAACTGTGAGCAGGACATCCGCTTGCCCAGGTTCTGAGGGAGACAGACGACACGCAGAGGAGGGTTCAATATGGCCAACGCTCGACTCACTGATATTTAAAATCTCAAGGGAGAGAGGCATGCATCCTCAGCATCCAACTCCCAGTACACTATTTCCTGTTGAAATTGTGCTACACAGGGGTGGCCGTAGGAGGTAGGGCGGGTTTGGATGGTAACTGCAAGGTTGTTAGTTCGATCCCCGGCTCCTCCTTGCGGAGTGTCGAGGTGTCCCTGAGCAAGGCACCCAACCCTAACTGCTCCCGACGAGCTGGCTGTCGCCTTGCATGGTTGACTCCGCCATCGCTGTGTGAATGTGTGAATGTCAGGCAAGAGGGTCCATAAGGAGGACAGGGAGACGGGCGAGTTGTGTTGAACGGAGGCTCTGCGACACAAACAGCATGTGTTCCGGTGCCGTTGATTAAAACGAACATTAATCCAGAGAGAATGGAGGCCGGCCATCCTTGTCTTGGTGTGAGCGACCATGACTAGGAGTATTGTCCTTCCCTAGTTCCCAATGTTCTGGTCCCTAGTTCCCTAGTTCCAGTCTGGTCCCTCAGTCTTCCGGTGGGTCAAAGCCCTGCGGTACAGCAGCTTCTGGACTCATTATCACAATTATAAAAAAGGCCAACAGAAACGTGAATCCGAGGGCCGTCCTTCGTCTCCGAAGGCAGAGAGCGCTGTGTGTTAAACTCAACCTTGTTGTTTTTTTTTGCCCGGTTACAACGATGATTTAAATGGCATTTCTCTTCCGTTATTTTTCCAAGCAGTTCCTAAAGTACCCAGCTTAATTTTTAGCACAAGTTTAGCGCTTTCATCCAATCGCCCTTTGAAGGACCTGTGCTTAATCATTCAGACCGGTAGCCTAGTAGCCGTAGCCTCACGTGGCGCAGATGCTGATGGCCTCAATTCAGGCTACCGAGAGGAGGCTTTGACTGATAAAGTCCTGATTTTTAAGGCATGAGGGCTGATCCCAGATCAGCTGGTGAAAAGGCTCTTATCTGATATAACATCTAACTGTCTCCATCTATATTTATAACTGTTGCTCGTCAAAGTTAATAAAAATAGCTTCTCTGAAAACGTTTTTGTTATCGTGTTACCTGTGCTCTCTGAGCCAGTAACCGTGACACACACACACACTCAGACACACACACACACACACTACACACACTACACACACACACTACACAACTCACTTGGCCGTGTAGATCCGTATTGAGCAGCATTAGAGCACAGGTCAGAGTGTGAACCGCATCTAGAGGACAGAACAAGAACTTCATTATGGGCACTGCGCCAATTCCAAAATTAATTACCTACAGAAAAAATAACGATAAGTGTGTATGCAGCGACATGGCACTCATGCTAATAGAATGGGCCTCATCACCTAGCAGCCATCTTGGATCCATACACTAGCTGGGTGGGAGAACAGAATGTATGACCGCTAGGTGGATAAAGACTATGGAAGCGTGTTTAAGTGTTTTTAAGTACAACACCACGAGCGGGATAGGAGTTAACCTACAAATCAGTGAACGTTTCCTACCCCTGTATCTATACCCACCTTCAGATGGTATGATGCCCGGGTTGCAGTCAAGGTATCTTCTTGAAAAGTGTGTCAGCACCCTCTCCCTCTCCTGCGTCTCCCCCATCAGAGCAAACTGCTTGAGGAACGCTCTGTCGGAGGAGAAAAAACACAACGGCGTGGTAAGTACGGCGTCAGTCAGGAGATAATCACATGATGTTACAGTATTCTAAAGGGAAGACAACCCCCTCTGCTGTTGGTTTTTCTGTTGATCTACTGAAGTGACACGACAAGATAACCTTAATTTATGTACCGTGGTTCCAAGGTACATAAATTAAGAATAGGCTTGATTTTATTTACTTAAATAGATATTGTTAGGTGGAACAGTGTGGGTAACAAAACTATGGGTTCACTCCCTCATGCAAACCCACAGTTGGCCTCTAGGGAGCGGCGTTGTCCTGCATGTAATGACACTAGAGCCCCCACGTGAAGCAATACCAGGACACTCCAGTTTTCAAACAAGGCCAACGTGTCTCTTAAGGGTCCCAAAACTTTCTTAACCAAAACGACCATTTAATGGAGGCAACTTTAATAAAACCAAGACAACAGATTCACAGCCGTTTCACTGTTGAACTGTTGCGTAGCCCACCACCACGTACCGTAAGGCCATGTCCACCGCCAGACCTGTGAAGTCGAAGAAGCTGAGGTATTCCTCGGCCACCATTCGGCTGAAGTCATTGCTGTAGGAATAAGACATTTGTAGGTAGGTCAGCAGGCAGGCAGGGAGATAGGATGGGAAATTATGATAAAGTGATGGAGTGCAAAAAACGGGCAGGAAGAGGAGCGAAGGTGGGACTTTTAAAAAGACACATTGGGGTCTCAGTCTCGTCGTGAACAACTGAAACAAACATCGCCCATTAAGGAGGAAACTCATTAGTCTGAAGTTTGTTATGATCAGTGGGAGCGGACGCCTAACGAACAAATCCAGTGCTACAATCTCATAACAGATTAGAACAACATGGCCCAGCCACTCAAAAAGTGAAAATCACAGCAATTTTCACATTTCAATTTGAGTTAACAACCGGCAATTTTTATCCCATTCAGCTGTGCAAAAATAATGAAGCAGTAATGAAGACAAAAACATCCATCAATATGGATATTGGGGTTGGCCTACAGACGCTGATGACAGTATCTGCCAGGGGGGTGAGACCTCCGTCCGACCCTAGCCACAAGTTTCCACCGCCCCGCGATGCTTTGTGTGAATTGTGGGTTTCACTTCTGGTTACTACGAGATTGATGTAAACAATCACCGTCTGTATTCATTCATGCAACGGCACACGTTGCTCTCGAGCTTTTTAAAGCCTTAACTGTATTCAGCGACAGAGCGACTATATACAGTGATGTGATTAGCCTGACTATTGATCAGCTAAAAACAGTCAAGAGTCGTCAGGCGCAGTGGGGGGCCGAAACGTTTCCCCAGTAACCACCCCAGGAAACTTTATCCACAGCTGACATGTTATACCACCAGGTGTGAGTGTGATTAGCTGTTACAAGCCGTTTTGAAAATCTGCCTCTTCCGACATCACCAGTGGGCATGTCCACCTTGATGTATATTATACCACACCTGGTGGTACAATATGTCACCTTCAACAAAATGGAGACCCACACACTTCCTCCCACCATACGGCGGCGCTCACTTCTTGCTGAGGTGCCGCGCTACGTCTGACTTGCGGAAGCCGTCCAGCTTGAAAAGGCGCTTGGCCAGCCGCTTGGCCGCGTCCAGGTCAGCCCGGCTGCTACCATTGGTCAGCGTCTCGCTGGTCTCCAGGCCCAGGCGCTCACTCAGGTCCTGGTCCAGCTCTGTGTCCGTGGCCAGGCGGGCCTTCTCCCTGGAGGGATAGACGGCGGGAGAGAGAGAGAGAGAGAGAGAGCTTTGGTGTTGTTGTTTTGAATCTTCTGTCTGTATCTTATATTGCTTTGGCTATGGGCCAGTGTCTGTGTTCCTTTGCCAATAGAGCCCTTTGAATGCTTTGAGGTTCTTAGGAGGGAGAGAGAAAGGGAGAAAGAAGGAAAGAAAGAAAGAGAGAGAGAGAGAGAGGAGGAGAGATTTGGGCAGGTTCTCGCAGGTTGAAGGGAGAAGGGTAGGGAGAAAGCTAGATATAGGGAGGGTGAGCGAAAAAGAGATAAGAGGGGAGAGGGAGAGAGGTAGAGCGAGGGCGAGTTGAGGAGTCGATGGATAAGAACAACATATATTAAGAGACCAAATCAGAACAGAGTGAATGTACAGAGGCCAATGAGGTCGATTGGCCTTAACAACTAAAATGTCACAACATTTAAACTTTTCAGATTATCTGTGCTGCATAATCCACATAATCCATAATCTCCATAATGCACGGTCAGAAATGATCCAGTTGTTTAACCCTAAACACTATTTATTCTTGCAAATATTTAGAAGGTGTTTTTCTGTTGTTTTGCTATTGACCCAGATTCCAAACATATGAAACATGGACGAAACATTCCTCACGAAGGTATTGCATTACTGTTTTATCCTTTCCGCATTCCAAGTTATGTGTATGACTTAAAAACTAATTCCCCAATATTAGGGGGTCTATTGCTTTGATGGAATACCAGCGATTTGGTGAACAATAGATTTATTAAATAAGAAAATGTTGGATGGATGAATGGAGCGATGAATTGTGAAGTACAAAGAACAGAATATGATATGGAGGAGCTCATCAAAAACAGCGGTTTATAAAGTAGCAGCAGTAGACACAGATAAAAGTGGCTACGCTAAATATTCCCTTGACAAGCAAACACTGTTGTTGTTGTTTAGGAGCTAGAAGGAAAAACAGGGTGAACACAAAAGAAAACAAAGTACGAGAACAAAATCACGACAATTAAAGCAAAACTATCAGAACAACGCCTTGCTCAGCATCTCCCATCTCCACTTTCATTACGAGTGGACCGTCCACCGCTTTCTATAAAAACATTACAAACTTCACAAAAATCTCTCTCTCTCTCTCTCTCTCTCTCTCTCTCTCTCTCTCTCTCTCTCTCTCT
>OMLJ01050951.1:0-13400 GCA_900302595.1 Gadiculus argenteus | reverse complement strand
CTCGTTCTCCCCTCTGGGATGTCAGCGAAGATAGGAGGAGGGAAGAGAGAAAAGAGCAGGAGAACATAAAGGAGGAAAGATGAGAAAATTGAGGAGAACAGAATCGAGCTGAGAATAGAAAGAATGGATCAGAGAAAGTGAATAGAGGTCAGAAACATGGTACAGAATGGCGAAGGTATAGAGGCACAGCCTGGTCTCACGCGATATCGTGCTTATGCGCACAAACGCTATTAATCTATTGAATCGTGTCACAGAGCACGATAGTCAGACTTTTTTCGTACTACACAGAACAAAATGTAAATGAATGGGAGTGTTTCTCAGCCTATTTCGTGCTGCACAGAACGAAATGTAAACCAACGCATTTTAAATGTGAGCATTTCTCCGACGTAACTCTAACCGTAACTGTAACCCTATTAAAAATGCATTGGTTTACATTTCGTTCTGTGTAGCACGAAAAAAGTCAGAAAATCGTGTTCTGGGACTGGGACACGATTTATAGATGAATAACGTTTGTGCGCATGATATGTCGAGATATCGCATTGGGAGGCAATAAGATAACGGGAGAGCTGAATGGAAGAGAAGGAGACACTGGAGGTGTACATCATTCGGCTACGGGCTGTAGATCATGTGAAGGGGGAGTCCCTTCCTGGAAGATTTTCAAAGTAAAATGTGGTACAGTAAAAGAGAAGCCATACATCTCTCTCTCTAAGAGGCCCTAATAAAGACGTATGCTACCTATTTTACAGCCCGTTGTACCTGCCTCTCCTATCCTCCTCTCCGGGGCCAGCCAAAAGGAAACCAGAGTAAATATGCTGCGGCTTGTGAGGGTGTCTGGGCTCGTGTGACTTATTCGCCTAACGCAGTAATGGTTGGCTCACAAAGAGAAAAAAAAGTGTGCTTTCTGATAAATAAAGGGATACATTTTCCTTTTGAATGGCATACACTCCTGTTTCTAAAGGGCAGGCCATTATGTGCGTCTGATCCAAAAGCACTTACAAGGTTACGGTTATTACTGCTATGCTGGACCACAATAGACAAAGTTTATAAATACAATTTTTCAAATAAATACTATAATACTTATACAATAATGGGGTATATAAAGGGTTGATATTATGCCAACAGGTGTGACTGATTCACCATTATAAGCTGTTTGAAAATAGATGTATGGTGGAATGTTTGCTACAGTCCACTGGGTAGGCTGGTAGACTGATCTATCCAACATACATCTAGGTGGACACGCCCACTCGTGACGTCACTAAAACACAGGAAAGGGCAGATTTTCAAACTGCTTGTATTGGCTAATCCGACTCACAGCTGGTGGCATAATATGGTGGCCCATTAAGTGGAGGTCCCGTCATACTTTTGAACAATACAGTAGTACATAGCGCCTGTTATACTACCCCAGCGGCCCACAGGACAAGAAACACAACACAGAATCAACATGCATGTCAATTCTTCAAGAATCTTTGTCCTAACATTCTTTGTTTCGTATAAACCGTTCTTCTCTTTGACAGGGATATCATGACGTGTATTAAGTAAGTAGGTGTATAACCTTGTTCTGAATTATCATAGTTGCCTAGTGTGGTATCTAGTGCCATCTGAGTTATTTGGTAACAACAAATATTTTATGCATTTTAAGTATGTTTGTTTCTGGTTTTGGCGCACCTTCTGTGAGGATGGCAAATAAAAAAGATTCGCTATTATATTAAAAGAAGAGATATTATATTCATCATATTATTTCCCTCAGGACCAGACTGAACCGTCCCGCAGGCTGCCAGTGTGACACCCCTAATTAAGGGTTTTGGAAATAGAAGCAGAATAAAGACGATAAAAATTATTTTGCCAAATTACCTTATGAGCAGGGTGTGAATAGAAGGAAGTATTTTCTATTATAGAAACCTCACTGTTGATAAAAGGGGCAGAGAGAAGGTTCCGGCACTGATCGTGTTAGAAAAATACAGACTGCTTACTCTAAGATCGTTGTGTTTTAACGGATTGAAAAGAACTGGCAATATGTTTATACATCATGACGTCAGTAAACCGTTATGTTTGTGAAGGGTTTCTCCACGCTGGCACCCAGACAGACTGACGGACAAAGCACCACATAATTCACCCTTGTTGCAATATTCTACAGTAGAAAGTTGGCCCAGGTGTTTATGTCTGGGTTAAGTGGTGCAGGGGTGGTGTAGCCTTCCTGACAGACAGCAATATAAGGTGGGTGGCTGACTGTGAATTGGCTTAGCTGTGTGTGTGTGTGTTTGTGTGTATCAGTGGCGGCTGGTGGTTTTTAAAGTGAGGGAGGAAGGACTGCGCGCTTGATTGCCATTGGCCTGCTTCACTGTTAGTGGCGTATGGTATAAGTATGTGAGACTCAAGTTGTTTCAGAATGTTTTGGTGAACTACAATCTAGCAGGGATGGATAATTATGTGAATAAAATGTATACAAATCCACCAGTGGCAGTTTAAAAGCTGGTGGGCAGCATGTCTGGACTACAAGAAGGAAAGGATACAAAGACAATTAGTCAAATCGGGCCTACTCTTGATTTTTAAAACTAAATAGAAATTCTGGGCCTATTGGACCTATTTTTGCCTTCAATGACTGAAGCTATTGGTTGTAATTTGGTTATGTTTATTTTCAGTTACAATTGTTTTATGATTCCATTTAAAATGCACCATACTCTGAATCATTCACTAATATCCTTTAACAATATCAACCAGAACGGTCAGAGTAACACAAATAAAGGAACAAGAACATTATTTCACAACTATTTACAATGGCTGTAAGCCTAACATTGTTTGAGGCAAATGTGGATGTTAATGGATGTTTCAGAATGTTAGTCGCCCGTCCGTCCATCGCGGCCGCAACACGCTACCCGTTACCCAGAGAAACGAACAATACATGTACGAAGGCATTCAAGTAGTCATATTTAAGGGAATTAATTCATTACAGTAGTCTGGACAATCTACATTTTTTATTCTCAACAATGTTAAGGAGGATCTTCCACCCTCTCCTCACTGGAGAAGCCTCCACTGGTGTGTATGGGTGGCAGTACTTTTTTCAGGTGATGTTAGGACATTGTCAGACCTCAGCATCAGATCTCATTCAGGCAACACTGCTTCAGGTCCCAGGGGGGAAAAGTAAATTATGTTTTTTGGTGGTTGCACAATAATGCACGGTGTCTCGTTCAAAACATTTGACAAGACTCTGACAACATGACCGCCGATAAACCAGTGTCAGAGAAGAGGGCAACACCAAAGGTATTCAGACCACACAGCCTCAGACCAAAACCGAGTGAAAGAAAACGGTATCGGACCAAACCGTGTACAATATTAGGCAATATTGATGTGCCGTCCTCAGTTGTCTACTATGCCCTGACGGCCAGCTAAACTTTTTCCCAAAGACCACGACTCTGAAGATGTATTTCTCACTTCCATAGGTTTATTGGAAGCATATGGGAAAAGGTGAAACTGCAACACAAATAAAAGGCAGAGAAATCAGAAGTACTCATCTCAAACAAATAAGCAAGAATATTCACTTGTAAACAATATTATTTTTGATCGTCAAATGACCCACTTGTGAAACTTTACAAACTTTACACTAATATCAAAAGGTGATGAGTACTTTCAAATGAAACAAATATTACATACCAACAATGCTATGTAAAGCACAAGATGTCGACGGATTCAATTGTTCTGAATTGTACAGATTTGAACTTAATGCTGAACAAGCTAGACGTGCGTAAGTGTTTATATCCTGGAGCCACGCGATAGGCCGGTTAGCACCATGTGATAACGTAACGCTGAACACGTCCTGGTTACAAACATAGGAAATGCATATTCCTGGGACACATTATAATTCTGTAATGTTGACTAAAAAGCATGTATTTTTTTAACCTATAACATTAAACGTAATGCTTTTAAGACATTTTCTTACTCATAACGAAACAATTGATATTAGTTTAAATTAGTAAACAGTGCTGACTAAATGTAAGCCTTAACAGCTGTATAACTGGTCAAAAAATAAAACAATTAATTTAATCCAGCAAATAAAGAAATAGCATTCGACAACTCAGTACTGACTGATACTACTTCATAAAACCAAAAACTTTTATTAGCAAATGGTAACACAAAGTGCTTTAATTATTGGTGAGTGGATGATGTAATAATAATCCATAGTATGTGATGATCTTTATCCAGTAAATGATGAAGCTTAAGCATGCAAATTTAAGTATGCATGCTGAGGCAACCACAGAGTTTATTGTGTTGGATATGAAGTCCCTTAATATAATAAAGTAAAAGAGATTTAAACGTAATTTGTAATCATCAATGGAACACAGCAGTTATCCCCAAACACTTAACAATGTGTGCCCTTATTAATACATAATGACCTGAGCAACAATGTACTCAATGCAATAGAAATCTGCAGTGTGCTGACTTTGATAACTAACTGGTAAGGGGATAGAGAAACAGAGATGTGAATATTTCAAAAACTGTGTCAAGCGATGCATTTATTCATATTTTTCTTAAAAAAAAACTGATACTGTAATTATTGGTCCTTTGCATGAAGAGAGAGATTGTTCAAACAAACAAAACAAATTGAATAGTGTAGCTGCAGAAGGCCCCTTCGTTTAGTCTGTTGAAATTATTATGATAATAATAGTAATGCAAATTATTGTAATAATTATTTACCAATTAAAGGAGGTTACCATTAGTTTGATATTGATAGGTGTTTGCAGGTACGTCAAATAGCTTCCTCTCATCACTATAAAGGAGGATTCAGACACAGGGTTTCAAATAGTAGTAGCAGTACAGATCTTATTTGTAGCCCAAACAGAAATGTTTACAGTAAAATGTATTTCATGGCTCAATCCATTTCTTCAGGCGATTCATACATTGATACCTGCTACTGACTCACCTGTCCTGAGCAAACCCTACGACACCAAGGAAATCAATTATACTGTAGCGGATCATTTGTACTAAAAAGATAGATCTCTTTGCAGTGCTTCCCATTCATAGTTTATTAGTAAGTAAATAAATAAATAAAAACCTTCATATGATATCTCAGACTTTAACCCTGCGGCCCGTCTCTCGCTCTTTCCCTCTCCCTTTGCTCCTCTTACCCTTTAAATTATTTTATAAATGCATGCCTTGGCTATCTGCCATGCTTCCGGCGAGATGTCCCACATCCACGAATCATACAACTGTCAAGACGATTATCCTTGCTCTCTTAAACATCTTTCCGGTAATTTCCTCTCAGCAAAAACTATTCCTCAGATCACATCGAATGCATGGCGAACCTCTGCAGATGTGTGCAGGGCTATGAATGTGGTTTGAAGATCCCCCCCAGTCACAAACATACTTTCTCTGGGTGTAGCTTGTTTTTTGAGCCAAGACTTCACTATACACATTGGTATTTGTGTGTCCAAAGCACCTTTTTACCGAGCCTGGGAACCAGATGATTCTACAAACTCATGTTTTATTTTCTCAGGCATATGCGTCTGGTCCCCCTCCCATTCAGAAAGATGTTCAGCAGAGCTGGCCCGGGTCGGGCCAATCACCAATTAACCGTTTATATAAAATAGGACAGGGTTGATTGGATGTCTGTATAGAGGACCAACCGCCGTTGAGGCATTTTCATAAACAACCAAGATGGCTGTCACTGATGAGTCATATGTTTCATTGCTCTGATTGGTTGTTGGTCCATTAAATTGTGTCAAATAATTTCTGTCAGCACTTCTTGATAAAGCCCCTTGGATTTGATTTGCAACAAAAGTTGCAACAATTGGAAACATGGCGAATTGTGCGGAGGGAGGAACCATTGTAAGACATGAATTAATAGCCTTCGCCGTCACCCCTCTTCAGTCTCCAAGTACATGGCTCAAACATATTCGGTTGACTGCATAGATGTCACCGCATGCTGTTTCATAATATTTGCATATCCTAGCATTTTCACTGAAAGTTTAAGAGATGCTGCCAAGCCATGTTCTGTAGTTCATTTAAAATAGTTGGTGCGCATGAACTATACAAAACAAAGTGTTATTCAATATAGAATACTATTGTTTTAATTCAACTGATCTTTCAGAAATTATACCTAATACCTAATATACAATTTAAACCATATTAAGCTGAGCGTCTTTTGTTGTCTGATAAACAAAAGCCTGTGCATGTGAATTACCATATCATGTCACACACTTGAATGAATACACTTGTCTATTAGAGTGGTTCATAAATTCTGTGGGGAAGGAGCATGGCCTGGGTTGACTCAGTTGTTACTAAAACATATTTATCTCTCTCCGGCTTCAAACCAACAGCAAGACAGGCTGTTGAACCCAGTTAATGCATGTGAAGTGGCTACAGGTTACATTGTATGAAAAAGCTTTTTGTTTTTGTGCAACTGATCAGAACCATCTCACTTCAAACTAAGTGGTTGCCGTGCTGAGGAGCCGCTGACAGGGCAAGAGCAACACTCTTATTTTTTGGCCACATATGTGCAGCAGCTTTCAGAAGAACACTGGATTAGTTCCCAAACCAACGAAAGAGCCTTCAGATGACTTTGAACACCAAGAGGCGGCAGCAGCAGCCATACCTTTGCTCAGCGAACCCCAGTAAATGGATAAAGCTGATATCACTACTGAACACAATTTTCATCAAGAACAAGAGGATTTTCAACTTATTTTCCCCCTACAGTTGGAAAACGCTAAAGTAAAATTTTCCGGAAGAGTCCGGAGATACTCCCTCTGATGCGCATGTCCCATGTGGGTATAACCCTATAGCATCTTCCCTAACTGAATGAATCCTCCTTCGTATAGTAGTAAATTCCCCGACCCATCCCCCTGTCCCAGAGACATTCAACGCGTACACACTTACTCCTTGAACACATGCCTAGAGTCTACTGCCATTAATGACTCAAGCATGATCTTGATGCCTCTGGTATCGTGGTTTCGGGGTTAGGTACGAGTCGAAGAAGAGTGGTAAACGTTCAACAATACAATCATAATTATATAAATAATGTGTTCACTCAGACACAAGGTAAACAGACATGCACTCTGGAGGTGGTTCATGAAGCATCTGCCAGACAGGACAATCTTGAGTCAATATTGGTATGGGCGGGTTTGGAAAAGAAGCCACGCCTCTAGGGTCTGATTTATCTCAGACCTATAAAACCGTACATGGTGTTGGTCTTGAAAAAGACAACAGCCCAGATGACCTGACTTTATAGAGGTGACCTCCTTGTTGCCAACCTAGAGGAATAAAGATGAACCCTTTGTAATTGACTGGATGCCAATATATAATACAATAATAATACAAGACAACTGAAAAACACCACTAATGAGTTTGATGATTTTAAGATAATTTTTGTGTGAGCTCATAAAGTGAGGACTTTACATGCCTTAGTACTTATTACTGGGTACTACAGCTTATCGAGGCATTTCCAGCCTTTAAATTTCATTTATAAATGTTTGGCAAGGTTGAGATTGTCCTTGCTTTAGATGAGCCGGCCAATGCTTGACCAATCGCCCTAACAACAACACCTTTTTGCAAATGTTCACACCCCCATGGAATATCCTGCACAAACAACAGCACTGCAGCGGGTGAGAGACTGGCTCAGTCTGTGCACCCACACCACAGGGGGTGTTTCAACACCTGATGGGTCATTCCATTAGCAATTAAGAGTTTTTGGTTGTAATATGGAACAGGCACAACCGATAAAACTGTTGAAATATCAACCACTGGTACATGTTGTCACCAACTTGGGCTTAAAACATGAACATATTGTGGTTATTTTTGGAAGTCTAGGGCATATTCAGATCCTTAATTTACAAGGCTAAACAACTCAGCATTAATGGTTTAATATCCACCATAATTGGCAGCAGACTCATCTGCAGGGCCGTTTCTAGCTGTTTGCGGGCCCTATGCGAGGTACTATTTGGGGGCCCCTATTTTTTCGAATTCTGAGCTAGAGATTCCTATCTTTTTCATATATTCTGTGACGATGCAGCAGTCTGTTACATTTTAAGAGAAAGCAGGCTAGAGTACATTACTAAATGCAACAGCTACAGTATGTTCTTGAAAAATGGTTAATGTAAACTTTGAGGTGGCATAACAAGGTGGCATAGCATAAAAAAACTGTAAAAAATAACTAACTAAACTTACTTAAATAAATAAGCATATAATGGACCAGTTATTGGACCATGTTATTGCACAATCAATAAAAAAAATGAATACAAATATAACTATACAACATCACTACTTTGTGATCAGGATCTGTACGATCACATTATGTTAGAAGCAATCAATTATCAATCAATTATGTCTTCATAGGACAGCTGCTTGCCAATCTCATGATTAATGCTCATTATGGCAAGACCAGTGAGGAGATCCTGTCCCATGGCTTTTTTTTACAATTATTATTCTTTTTTTTATCTTTGTGTATTGGCCAATCAGATTGACAAACTTAATTGAGAATAAATAAAATACGAATGAAGAATATCACGTTCGGTCGTGGTGGGAACCGTACAGACTCAACTCTGAGAACCATACAGACTCAACTCTGAGAACCGTACAGACTCAACTCTGAGAACCGTACAGACTCAACTAGTGAAAAACGGCGTGGAAGCCGCCTGTCTGCCGCCTGCTCAAGGCCGCCTTAATGCACGGGCTTACCTGGGCTGAAGCACATGCACGCTGTTACGGCGTGTGCAACCCCAGGGCCCAATGGCTGGTTAAGTTGTCACTCAACGAGAGGCAAGAAGAAAGCAAAAATATACAGAAAATGTAAATAGTAACGCACAGTAACTTGGATGGTGAGATAAGTAAGTTTAGATGACATTGTTATCAGCATCTACCGTTATTATTATCATCACTTCAGTGGAAGCTGGGCGGCTGTCAATCATCCTGTCAGACCTGTCGGCAGACGTCACTTGCCACGTGACAGCCCAGCCCAAGGTGATTTCAGAGCTGTTTCTTGGTGGGGTAATCAGGTAAGAATCACCATGATTTTGACCTGATTACCCCACGAACACTTATTCATTATGCAAATAAATGCATAATGAATGCATGCAATACATTTTATTTCTCCAACATATAATAAATAATAAATATGAGGCTGAACTTGGGGGCCCCCTGGTGGCTGCGGGGCCCTATGCAGCCGCACAGTCCGCATATAGCAAGAAACGGCTCTGCTCATCTGTAGGGGATGTTTTGTGTATTGTGCATAATCAGTTTAGTTTAGTTATTGTTTCAGTGAATACTCTACTGCCTTAGTGCTGTGCGTTCCTGGGATGGTTACTGGTATGATCACAGTATGTGCTCTTGTATTTTGCATTTTCAATTGTGGACCAAAATAGCGATTTCCAATGTGGTTTTTTTTTTATGTCAATCTCTCCAGAGATTCAGAGTTAAGTATCCTCAGACGGCAACTCCAAGAACTGGGGCAGCCCGCTACCTTATGCAGAGCTGCACTCGAGACCAGTATGTCTCTAGAATGAGAGCCTCGTGCATTGGTTCTCCATTCTTTCCTCGTTTAATTCATCCTTTTGATAAAAAGGTTAAATTCATTTCACAACGACACCAAATATGATTATTTTAAAACAGCCTACCATGAAACCGGTAATTAAAAGTGGAGTCAGGGTTATTTCCCGACACACTCTCCTCCTAATAAGCATGAACAGTTTGTCCCACTTTACTGTGACATGAAACAAAGGACAGTGTTAATAAATGGATGGCAAACTTATCTTATCTTAACAGAACTTTCATTTCCTTCTCTTCTTCTCTTCTCTGCTCTTCATCCAAGGAAAGGTGTAAAAGGCGTATTGTAACAAATGGTGCCAGTGATGCTTTCAGCCACTTTAACTCTCCAAAGGACAACAAGCGAGGATAAATGGCACAGGGAACTTTATAGTGTAAATAAGGTTTGCTGAAGGGCGCCTGATGCAGAGAGCACCTTTTACAGCTGATAGATGTGGCCTGACAACGGCATTCGTCCGGGAGCCCGGGGGGATGAAAGGTAGACCGTCCTCCTACTTGTCTGCCCAGGTGGCAGTGGGCGGGACCCGTCGTCGCCATGGCGTCCGCTCCTTCCTGTGTCTCCAGCTGTTGGCCTAAGTGGCTACATTCTGGACAATGAATAATTATAGCAATGGGAATCGTTTGTTGCAAACTTGGAGTCTGGCCTGGTCTGTCAATGTTCTGGTTTTAAATAACTTGATCATTTAAATAATAGAAGCCACTTTTCAGAATTTCAACCTAGTTTTTTATAGGTTTTTCACCTATAATGTGTGAATATATGTACAAACTTTTAAATTATGAACCCAAACAGTTTTCTTTTGGTGAAAAATGTGATACTTCACCAGGTCAATTGGCAGGCAGTTCTTACTAAGACAGTTCTTTAAAAACATCATCATCTTCATTTTATATTTACATCCAATGAAAGTGGTTGCTGTTTAGATGAGGTATCAGCCGCGGAATCACCTCAGGCATAAACTACTCGAGTTGAAAGGATGCCAGCACCCACCAGCGCTCGATAAAAACCTGCATCCGTGTCAGATAAATAAGATGTGAGATGAAACGGGAACACCATTTTGCCCATCCAAACCACTTCAATAATAATCCTAATAACAGTAAATGCCATCATATAATGTTGCAAACAACAGTGTGTCAGAGGATTTCTGCACTGCCAGATGGAATATACTCAGATGTGTGCTGTTACATGAGAGATGCCTTATTCATTTAAAAGGTGCCATCACAACATGGAATTTGCCCATGAATCATCGATTGCATTGCTAAAAATCCTCTTGGACATTGGTCATGTCTTTCCCTGCTCGTTAGACACATCCCTTCCTGCCCTTGTGTGTCTCCCGCTGTGGCTGTCCACCCTTTCCCTGAATCGTCTCCCCTGTCCCTCACTATCCGGCCGCCCCGCCTGTATCTATGCGGTGTGTTTCCCTCCCCCTGTGCCTATCCGCGTTTGTACCCAGCGTCATGTGTGCATGTTGAGTTGAGTGTTCCTGGTTGTTGATCCCTACACCTTTGTCTCCTCCTTGCCGTATCTCTCTGCTTGATCTCCTGACTGATTATTCATGTACCAATCCTTTCTCCAACTATAGACTATTCTTGTATCTCTATTCTACTGCTGAGATGTGAAATTGAGTCCTCTTGTCAGTGTTCACACCATCTAGTACAAAAACCAACAAAAGTTGACAACAGCCGACTGCAACAGCTTTGGCCACAGCAAAACAGTGAAGATAGTGATCAAGGGATAACATCACCAAAGCAGGGACGCCAGACAGGATGTGAGAGAGGGTCTGTCCCATACAGATACTCCAATCACACAGGATCCATTCCACTTTTCACATATTTCCTGATGGCGTTAGAAAGGTTCTGCCTCTGTAGCTAGAAGGCCTTGGATTTGATTAGATTGGATCTCTGGAGGATAAAAACATGTTGGTTTCAAAACAGCTCAGATATATGCAAGGTTTCTGCTGTGAAAGCAGTAGGCAGATATATAACATAAGCAGAGGACCAATTGCCACGAAATGCAATACTGTCCACGGACAAATCTGATTATTTTCCAGAAATTGGCCAGAGCTACGTTTCACATCTAAGCTAGCTTACAATGTGCAAGGCTGAGGAGGTTTGAGACAAATAATATGCTGATTATGATATGAAATACAAAATTGCAGTGTTTTACATGATTGCAGTATTGATTGATTTACAATAATATTGTTTATAGATCCATGGTGATATAAACATTAGAAGAATATCCAATTGTCAATGTTTTGGTAAAAGCTGTCTTTTTTGCTGCCTTCACAGCAGTTATCGCAAACCAATTACTTGTTTTGAATTGAGTCTGCTGAGTCTGCTCACGTCAGGATATATATTGTTATATAGTGACACTTTTACCCCAGACTGTTTTGATAGTTGAAGCATTGGTCAATGGGCTTTACAGAAAGATATAATAGCTTCTAGGGCTGTGCAACATTAGCATATTCATAGACTCTGGCATATTAATTTAGGGAGTAGATTTGGAGTTACATGTATCCAGGAGCGGCTGGTGGCGATATTGGGTGGGGGGGCTAACAAATGCATTAGGTCTAGGGCCTATACCCATCAATAGTTCACGCTGCAGCAACAACAAAATCACATCTGAGGTACAGTCCAGAGATATGCAACAATGCAACAATGAACAATGCTCTACAAAAAATGAGAGAAGTAGGCCAAAAGTTTCTCTCTCACACACACACACACACACACACACACACACACACACACACACACACACACACACACACACACACACACACACACACACACTGTAACGACTGCCAACTGCATTGTCTTTATCACAAACATTATGAAGCAAGCATCGTGTCCCGAATAAATTCAATACCAGGCCTCAGAGTGATTTGCCTTTAAGAGGTCTATGAGCTTGGGCCTATCTTAATTTGGACTCGTTTGGCGACGTGCCCCCAGTCTCTTTATTTCATTTTTATTCTAAAAAAAAGACATCAACCAAAACGGGTGGGTCAGTAGATAGTCCACCTAGTTGAGGCGGTTCGTGAAGTGTTATTTGCAGAGAGTCAACGGTCTGGGCTATATTCATTTAGCCCAAATGGTCGCTAAATCGAGGGGGTATGTCATGACACCTGTCACTCACGGTGGGACGACAACGATTGGATGCTAATAGTGATATGCTAATAGGAGTGTGGGCTTAGAACAATCAGCCCGTTTAGATCTTAATTATTAGTATTAATTATGTATACTGCATTGTTGTGATTATTTGGTGCTGTTGCTGCTCGTGTTGCACCAAATTCAACCAATTGTAAGTTTTAGTAATTATTATATTTTAATATTTTCATTAATTTAATAATCTTCTCATGTTTATTGTAAAATATAGGGGGGGGCTTAGCCCCACTAGCACATTTATACCAGCCGTCCCTGCATGTATCCATTTTAAGCACCATGGGGATTACAACATACTTGACGTTTATTGAACATATTTTGAGAATAATCATATTAGAATGTCAACCATACTCTGGAGAGTAATAAACATGTCTTGCTTGTACTGTTTGCACAGTTTAGCAGTTGGAAAATGTTGCGTAAAATCTGAAATATATTGCAAAATGTCGAAATATTTAATATATTTCTACATAAATCTGAGTTAACATCAAATTAACCGCTACAGCTCTCACTCTTAATGTCTCTGAAGTCTAAATCTGTCAAATCTGTAAACATATATCTCCTCTAAGATGTTTTTGGGTGCTTTGGAACATGGGTGCTATTAGGGGAAACACTGCCTCTAAGCTCAGAACATGTATCGATCACATCTTTCCGAGAAAATTGAATTACCATTACCAAATCTCTTACATTTTGAGTGTTTGATTGTATTATTTAATTTTTCT
>OMLJ01050943.1:0-21801 GCA_900302595.1 Gadiculus argenteus | reverse complement strand
ACGCGTTCCAGGCGCCTGACGCGTCTATACGTTGACTTTGTATGGAGGCGCGCCACGTTTCAGGCGCCTGGAACGCGTCTATACGTTGACTTTGTATGGAGGCGCGTCGCGTTCCAGGCGCCTGGAACGCGTCTATACGTTGACTTTGTATGGAGGCGCGCCGCGTTCCAGGCGCCTGGAACGCGTCTATACGTTGACTTTGTATGGAGGCGCGCCGCCCCGCTGCTTTCGGTGTGAACGCGGCTTGACTGGTGTCGCGTCACAGCGCCGTACTAATGGACACCCGCGACATACTTCTTCTTTTAGCCACCCCTATCATTTAATCACAAAACTAGCTCAGGGTTCTAAGGCCGCGTTCACACCAAAAGCGGCGGGCGCATGGAACGCGTCTATACGTTGAGCGTCTATGGAGGCGCGCCGCCCCGCCGCTTTCGGTGTGAACGCGGCATGACGCTGGTTGACGTTCAATCTGTTCACCCGATGATTTCACTTGCAGGGCTACTTTTTCATTCAGTGATTGTTTTTAGAAAACGAAGCACAATGCCGCTGGTTGTCATTCTGGTAATGATGTGCGCCAGCTGTATGTGAGTGGCACCACGGGATCCGTTTAATCTACTGTCAATTAGAGCTCTGCGTTGTCGTTATTCTGCAAATGTCGTTATACTAGTTAAAGGGACAGTCCACCGAAAATGTCTTTTTGAAAATGTCATATTTGTATTTGAAATGTAACATCCATTTCTATTTTGGTGCCTTCTTGTCCAGGAAAAGTCGGTGCTTGTAGTCTCACCAGAGCCTGAACTCTAACACTTCCTTCTTTAAATGTCAAAATCGTCATGACGTTATTTAAAGAAGGGAGTGTTAGAGGTAAATACAGATATCTCCCATCTCTGGGGAAAAATTAGGGAATGATGCACGACCATTAAAAAATATGACTTGGTTTCTAGCAATACAAAGCTTAATGCAAATGGTTGGAGTGTCCCTTTAATCTATTTTCTTTTGATAAATTCCAGTTAATTGCTATAGCAACGCATTTGTTTTACTGGACAAAGCCAGCTGGGTGGCATCATGTAGTTTGATTGATGGATTTGTAGGTTGAGTATTAAATTAAGCTTTATACTTTTTGAACTTATTGAAACATTAAAGAATAATTCAGTTGTCCATCCTTGGTTACGTGTGAACGTCAAGCCCTGCTCTGAACTGTCCTAACCTTGCTTCAAAGCCAATGTTTGTTTTGCCTGAGAATAGCAGCTCTGGCCACTTGCATGATGTTTTCAAAACTCTTTCATGAATTCTGCCTTTGTCATCTAACCTTAAAAAAAAGTAGATCTAAAAAACCTGACCTGTTTGGCAAGTCTGTTGGGAGAAGGACACTGAAAACATAGAGCACAGTAACGGACAGAATGAGGAAGAGATTGTTTTCTTGCTTGAGCAGGGTTGCTCAAGCAAGGATTGCTCAGGTTGCTCAGGATTGTCAACTGTGTGAATTGAAGAATGACCAGTGCTAAAGCTGGTCCTGATAGCATGGTTGTACTTGCATTCTGTTGTCAAGCTCAACCGAATAAGGTGTGACTCAAATATCACACCCTGCCCAAGCTCAGGTTGTAAACCTTACTTCAGCTGCCTTCTGCAATTTGCATAGTTAGATGTGCACATAAAATTAAATTGCAAATCTATTCAAATATTTCATAATCTGATCATGTTCATTCATGTTCATGTCATTCAATTTATTTGCTGTATGTTTAAAAAAAACATTTGTTTAAACAACCTTTTAACATATTATACATTTTCTTTGGTGGAATGACGGGTTAAACATCTGCGTCATCTCTTCTGCATCCTTTTAGCAATTGTTTGCTTTGGTCAGTTTTGCTTTCTTCCCAACCTTGTGTTATTCAGGATGTGTGTCACTGGTTTTTGACTGTGGTCAGTTTGACAATCTTACAGTTGCAGCCGGGGACTTTGAAGTGCATGCATTGCAGCAAACGCTACATCATCGGCCAGAACCTGATATTTGCACCAGGAAAATGACTATATATTTGAAATTTTAAAGTGGGCGTGGGTGTGTGTGTTAATGCCTTTTTTAAGAGCTCAGTGTTCTAATTCCAGAAAGTAACCAAATGCAAGTACTTGTCTGAGGAAAAGTGGAATCGCTAAATCCCTAGCCTGAATTATTGAAGGCACATTCCTGTCTATTAGAATCAGGCCTCTCAAATTCATTAAAGTTGGCTTAAATTTGTACTGTTCCCTTGGCTGTTGCACCGTTCTCTTTGAATAGCAAACCATAATGGACCCGAAGCAAAGTTATACAGTTATAGAACTGGTTTCCCAGCAGCTGTTGGCTTGAAACTGCCACAATCCCAAGGTGCATGTGTGCGCGTGTGTTTGTGGAGAAATGGATGCACCTCATTGGTCTCCAACATTGCCTCAGAGCTTTAAGAGTTTGAATTGTAGTTCACAAGATAAGCCTATCTGTTCCAGGTATGTATATAGCTAGCTATGTATACCAGTAGGTTCTTGGAGAATTTGTGTGGTTGGAATTTCACATAATGTGCTCCATAGAGCAAATGCAAGGGTTGAGTAGCCTTTCTGAAAAGTGCTATATAAATAAAGTTGCCTTGCCTTTCTGAAAAATCCCAGACTGAAGGAAAATGTTAAAAGGGCACTATTTATTATCTTTGTCCAACTTTTAATTTGGCACAGTTGAGACTACGGTGTTGTGGTTGGTTTGTGGCACACATGCTGAGTCCCTTACACTGTAAGGGTAAGATGGGAACTTTGGTTAATTATATATTTGTATAGTCAACGGCACCTCATTTGTCTTGGAGGAAAGGAAACGCCTTCTTTTGTCAACATAGCCTTTTCTTTTAGTGCTATTTACATATCACACATGCAAGTGCCTATATTTCCCACTGGGAATGCAATTGGTGGTTTCAAAAGCATGACTACATTTGAGTTCACTCACACAATTTGAATAATGGACTATCTTAGCCATTCCAGATATTGTGATACCAACAAAAAAATCAATTTATGTTGCACATTTTTAGCATTATTGTTTAGCTGATAGAACCACCCAAAATGTGCTCTCATGTCTGGCTGTTCATATCATATGGTGGGGTAGTAATTTCTGTGAATGTCAGCCTAACATTCAGGAATCTGTCAACAGGTGTGTATCTTGTACTCGTCTTAGGTTACAAGTAGAGTACTGTTTAGGCCTTAGCCCACGAGGGGCTCCACACAGTCTTCAAGTAACACGTATGTTGTATTACTGCAAACTACAAATGCAATTCACCCCAAAATAATGTACCAGTAGGTGCAGTGTGTTATCCTCTACTAATGCTACCAGACAGAAAACGATGGCTTGTCTGTGTGGTCTCACCCTGCATTAAAAGTGAATTAACAAATGTACCTTCTTATCCAAAATACTTTTACCATTACCAATATTCAAGTCCTACTTTAGACTGATATTTGGCAATGGCATGGCAGATAATGGTGCAAATTTTTTTTTGTTACTTTTATCAGTTAGTGAGCTACTGGTTGTTTTGCGTAACTTAATTGTCCCATAAACCTCTGTAAATGGTTAAACGTCAATCTGTTATCAGGAGCCAATGAATGACTTCTGCATTGACCAATACTGATAAGGCTCTATATGGCTGTCCTGCCACGGGCCACTGTTTGAAGTTCTCTCTGCAAATAGTTGTTCTTGCTGTAGAGGTGTCTATTGATTCTGAGTGGTGTGTTTTGATAATGCCTGAATACTTACCTCGAATGTGGCGCATGATGGTCTGAAGTTAAACTAATTCTGGTTTTGTTTGCAGGTGAACTTTTTAAAAGCTTTTGTCCAAATTAAAATTGGAGGGCTGTCATCATGGTGAGCATCCCAGAATACTATGCGGGAAAGAATGTGCTGATCACCGGTGCAACTGGCTTCATGGGCAAGGTACCTCCATCTGGGCTAGATAAATGTTAACAATTCTGCGCTCGACTGTGGGTCTCCTATCATGATGTACATTGCAAAAAATGATTCTTGGTCTTAAAGACCTATTCAGTACTGGCTTGTCAAATTGAAACTAGGCGTAAATATTAATCTCTTGCACCCTGTTCTAATTAACTTTTGTTTCTGCTTCAGTAGTCGATCCGCTGTAAATAATTAAATTACACACGGACAATTGCTATGCAAATGATCAAATACAAACACCAAATATTGGCTGCTGAACATACCTGGTTTGAAGTTTCCTGATGCTTGGGTTCCAGGTGCTCCTGGAGAAGCTGCTGAGGTCCTGCCCCGAGGTGCGCTCCGTCTACGTGATGGTCAGGCCCAAAGCGGGCCAGTCCCCCCAGAGTCGCATCGCTGACGTCATCAACTCCAAGGTGACCATCGAGGCTTTGTCTGGTTCCAAGAGAGAATAACTGTCTGCACTGATTACTATTCAAGAGGAGGACCTTTTTTTTTTCTTTGCTTAGAAATCATCAAAAGGACCTCCCTTGACTCGGGTTATCCTGACAGTATTTGCTTTGCGTTGTCAGTTGTTTGATAGGTTGCAGGATGAGCAGCCAGATTTTGCGGAGAAGATCATTGCAGTGAACAGTGACCTGACACAGAAGGACCTGAATCTCAGCAAAGAGGACCAGGCCACCCTGGCCGAACACATTCACATCGTCTTCCACTGGGCCGCCACGGTTCGCTTTAATGAACCTCTCAAGTGAGTCGTTATCGCTGTGCTTGATTAGAATCTTTAATTTGATCCTCTTATGAATATAAACTAGAAATTAATGTATTTCAGAGCATTTGTATTAAAAACGTATCTAGTTTCATTTCTTCAGAAAGGAAAAGATGGGCCTGGTGATAATGATTTCTATAAGAGATGACTCCTCTCACAACCATTTGTCCTCTTTTATAGGGATGCATTTCAGCTAAATGTCCTGGCAACCCAGAAGATGGTGACACTGGCCCACACCATGAAGCACCTGGAGGTGTTTCTCCACGTCTCCACAGCCTATGCCAACTGTGACCGGGAGCTCATCGAGGAGGTGGTCTACACCCCACCAGTCGACTACAAGAAGCTCATTGAAAGCCTGGAGTAAGTTCATCTGTGGTCTTCGATTACTGCTGTACATGTATGCATTTTGAGAGCAGCAGAAGACTTGAATCGTGTAATGCACGTTTCTGGTTGGATGAACTGTCAGATACGATGTCAAACCCCAATGCCTACATGTGAACGCCTGGCCCAAGGATGCAGGAAAAACATTTTGATAGAAAGGCCTCATTCAGCTTATTTTTTTTAACTGATCTTTCCTCCCCTCTGTTCTTCAGTTGGTAACAGCTACATGAAAGTTTAATAGGATTATTTAGGTCAGTAATGCAGCAAGCACAATAAGGAGCCAAGCCACTGCAGTGCAGTAAAGGTTTACGCGTTGCATTTCTAATTACAGTGTTCATCAATTTGAGTGATTGCACTACACAGGGCTCCAGAGTGCAACCAAAATATTTAAGGGTGTGACTAATAGATTTTCTAGGTCGCACTGGTGCACCTGGCGCTGCCCAGGTGAAAACATAAACTTCCTTCGCAATCGCATCATCTGTTTTCTCCTTTGACCAAACTCACACTCATGGGAGGATTCTATCGTGGTCTAAACCAATAAGACAAAGAGCTCGGTCGGGGCTTTGCCTCTGATTGGCTGTGGACCTGTTCATTGCCTCTGTGTGTTTTAAATTGCGAGCGACCTAAGCGCCAGAGTAACTGAAACGGAGAAAGAAAATAAATGGGACAAAAGACGAGGGAAAATGAAGCAAAGTAGAAACATAGAAAGTTTTTTCATTAAAAAAAAAAAAAAACGAAGCCTACTGTTCCAAACAGCCCTACTACTGAGAGTCTGGAGCCCACGACACGCACAAACTTAAACACGCAATAAACGGCAGGCGTGTTAAACAGCCCACTGCGTGTTAAACAATCCTAAAGGACAGCACAGATCAGTCAATCTGTACCCTATAGGTTTTAAAGCCTTTAAAAACATATAGGATCCGCAGACAGCGTGGATCTGTCAATCATCTCCTCTCCCGCTGTCAACCAGAGAACGCTATCATCTGTACTGTCAATCATCTCGGCACCATTCATTGTGACCCGTCCACATTCAGAACTTTTAGCCGCGCATTTATCTTCCAATGATTTGATGACACGTCAAATCACCGTGAAGTGTGTGTAAAAAGGAATTACTTTTTAATTTGGAGATAGTTTATTAAATTGCAGCAAAATCACCTATAAATATATGATGAACTAGTGTTGGAGCATAATGTTGTTTTAGGGGTGAATTACCCTGCATAAGCCCTTTTTTATTTGGGAATGTTTTATTTTGCTTAATGTTTTAGTTTTAAATGTTACATTTCAGCTCAGTGAAGCACCTTATTCTTGTTTAAAAATCATTCACATTATATTAAAGTTATGGAGAGTGATAACAAGGTGACCTTACGGTGTTAAAGTCGACGCAGGAAAAAATTGGGTGCACCTAAAAATAAAAGTTAGGCGCACCTGTGCAACCAATGCAAAAAGTCAGTCTGGAATGAGGACAAAATTATTAGCAGCTGTGTGGGTTTGAATATGATTTGGATTGCAGCCAAATGAACCCCGCCTACCTGTTGCACCTCTCCGTAATATAATAACACATTTCCCCTGCAGCTGGATGGATGAGAAGATGGTGTCAGCGCTGACTCCCAAGCTGCTCGGGAAGCGGCCCAACACCTACACCTTCACCAAGGCCCTGGCTGAGTACCTGGTGCAGCAGGAGGCCGGCAGCCTGAACGTGGCCATCGTCAGACCTTCCATCGTGGGAGCCAGCTGGAAGGAGCCCTTCCCTGTGAGTCAACCCAAGACTTTAGGATTAGGCCTAAAAAATGGTTTGGTTCCGGTTTCCGACCAACCCTGTCAATTTATGTGCGACCCAAATTATTGTATGAGCTTGGAGAAAAGAAAAAAAACGTAAAAAACTAATTTTAAACCCACAAATACAGCATACAACATGCTGGGAGTATCCATTGCGGTTGTAAAAAAAAAAAAAAAAAGTCCTTCCTATCACTCACTGCCACTGGAAAAATAAAATAATAAAATAAATTCCCTACCTACCCATGACCTCAACTGACAACCAACAGGATCCAAACTTTTTTTTTTAGGCCTTATGCCGATATTTGTCTGGTTAGAAACACAGTACTAGTGCACAGAATGATCAGAATGTAGTTTGTATAATCTCCAAATTTGTTAATTTTCTTTTGAATTTTCTTTAGGGATGGATTGATAACTTTAATGGACCCAGTGGAATATTCATCGCTGTAAGTATCAAAACACAGAAAGCGGACATCCGTGACGCATTTACCTTCTTTTCAGTGTCCTTTTCTTTGAGCTCCATCCATATGTGTTCCACTACTTCTCTGCATGTAACTCCTCCTTTCCTTCCCTCGTGATAACCAGGCCGGGAAGGGCATTCTTCGGACCATGCGGGCCGCCAACGACGCGGTGGCCGACCTGGTGCCGGTGGACGTGGTCATCAACACCACGCTGGCCGCAGCCTGGTACTCTGGAGCACAGATGCACAACAGGTCCGCCCCACACACGCACACACCCACACACACACCCACTGAGACTCTTCACTCTGCCTCTCCATAGTCCACACACCGTTTCTCATTACTCCTTCTGTGAACAGGCCCAAGAACATCATGGTGTACAACTGCACCACTGGGGGAATTAACCCCTTCCGCTGGGGAGAAGTTGGTAAGCTATATTTGATTTGATTTGAAATGGTAATGCTATTTTTGTTGTGTTTTTTTGGAATTGTAAATCACAAAATTACATTACGGGACATTTTCTTTTTAATGAGACCCGTACGACATGAAACGTACAAGTTCATTCAATGTCATGTATTTGAAGTGTTTCCTATGTGTTGAGTGGGTGCGTAGTAAGCCGTCCTCACACCAAAAGCGAAGTGACTTTCACAATTTGCATTACTCCCACAAGTCTGACCACACGAACGCAAGTGTTTAAAGGTTGTATCAGCAATTTTGTTTATTTTTTTATTTTTTTTATTTAGGCCGAAACAAATTAATACATCTTCTGATATTTCCTCAAACCCCACAACACCCGCCCCTTGTCGGTGATTGGTTGGATCAATGTTTATTATGGTTTGGTGTGGTTGGGAGTTCCTTTTGTTATTGTGTGTGATCTCAGAGCACAGGCTGCCCACAGAGACAGGGTTTTTTGACGGCCGGCTTATGGGGTGGGCAGCTAGCAGATTGTGAGAAAATATCAGATGAATGTGATCATTTATGTTTCGCCCTAGAATCACTGATACAACCTTTAAGCACTCAAAGAACGAGTGCCTCGCCTGAACGCCAACAGTTCTTTGCCGTGGCCAGGATAACTACCGTTACATCAACTCTTGTACTGGTCTTCTCCAGGAATTGCGTCTAGATGACTGCTGCTTTTGTGATGCAATCAGGACTTCAGGGCATTAAGGGACGCTGAGAGAATCGCAGCATTATGCAAAATTCATGCCGAAACGAAAATATTTAAACTTGCGGGAATTTTTGCCATTCAAGCAAATTGAATCATGCAAATTTTGCATGATTTTTTTGTTGTTGCATTGACTATGTAATCCCGCGTGCGTGCAAAAAAATAGCTTTGGTTTTGGTGTGAACGCACCTTGTGTTGAGGTAATCCTAGTCAGTCTCTTTGTTGACTCGTTACTAAGGGGAACCAGGTCTCCAACCAGGTCTGCAACAACCATTGTTTGCATGTGCCGCTTAAAGTTAAATAAATAACCAAAAGCTGCTTGACTGGATGAACCAGATGGAAGCTTATACGTTTCATTTAAATAACGTGCCTGGCATTCTATAGAATGAAAATAATCCTTTAACATGATGAATTAATTTAGGGCAGGGAAGGTTCAGCATACATAACTGCCAGGAAATCAACAACAAATGTTTAACGTATACAAACGGTGTACCCCCTAATGTTTAGTGATATGGAACAGACCAATCGCTTTGACAATTGGTCATGTGTTGCTCTTGGTGTGGCCTTGGTAACCGTTGTCATGACATTCAACACCTTTTGTCCCTCAGAGCACCATGTAATATCCACGTTCAAGAGGAACCCGCTTGAGCAGGCTTTCCGACGGCCCAATGTTAATCTCACGACAAATCACCTAATCAATCAGTATTGGATCGCCGTGAGCCACAAGGCTCCGGCTTTCCTCTATGATCTGTACCTCAGGTTGATTGGACGAGAGCCAAGGTAAACTTGTCACCGCCGACTCAAATCGTCAAATCTGTGCCTCCCCATGCCCATGTATACCTTCTGCTGTCTCACTCCTAATGTGCTTTGCCTCTTTGCTTATACCTCGCCCAATAATCTCACTGCCAGCGCTAAATGTCACAGTGACTCTTCTGAGTTGTCGCTTTGGGAGCTTTAAGGATGTACAACCCATTGTACGTGTACAGGGTGGGTTATACATTCTTCACTTTGGTTTTTCTTCATGGTGTATTTCATTTCATTTCTTTTTGTGGCTGGGTTTCCAAAATGCCCTGAAGGACCATTTGGTTCTTTGGAGACCTGATTTTAGATGGGTTACGACAAATTAATCTGGTAGTTGTCACTGCATCTGCTGTAATGTCCTATACTAAAGGGCAACAGCCTTCCTGTTGGGGACTATGTGGACCTCCTCAGTAAACCTTTGATGACTTTTCATTTGATGGCTCGAACGTCAAAGAAATGAGCACATCCTCATCGTCTCATCTCATCGTGTCTCCTTGTCTTGTGATGTCTGTGTCTTGTCTCCTGCAGAGACCTCTGTAAACATGAGCTTCAAGATCAACCCCTTAGAACGTGCCTTCAGAAGGCCCAATCTCAATCTGCGCTCCAATCCCTTTACCAATCAGTACTGGCTAGTGGTCAGCCACAAGCTGCCCGCACTGATCTATGACGGTTACCTTGGGCTGACCGGCCGTGAGCCCCGGTAAGGCTGGACCTGTCCTGTTCCCTCACCGGGAACCCCCTCGGTCTCCACCTGTTCCACGCCCATCCCACCCACCGCTTTTCACTAAGGGGTGTTTTTAGTTTGACGGTCAGGGATGCACCGATTACACTTTCTCCGACCAAGTACAAGTATTTGCATTGGCAATACTTGCACTCGCCGATGGAGTACTTGATAATACCACTACAGTTTAAAGAGCCAGTGACTCCAGTGTTTCAGCGGGAATTCAAATGGATTAAAAAAAAATATTAAAAAGCCAAATCTTTGGCTGAGAGTTCTGGGGAAGGTTTTTGTTATCACCATGGTTCACTTTGTGATACTTTTTTTGTCACATGAGTGTTATAATGCGCGATCATGTATAGGAAATGCACCACACAGCTTCACCATCCACACACCTAACCCTAGGAAGCGGGTATTAAATACACCATCCACACACTGTAGCGTTATACAAGGTTAGATGTTACATGTTACAGAAAAGCTCAACTTTCGCTCAGACGACTCAGTCAACCACTGCCCAGACAAAGCTCCACACGTGATTAAAATGGTATAGATTACCGTGTTGACGTGTCGTATAGAACAAATGACCACAAGTTCATTGGCTCTTCAATGTTACGGTAAAGTGGTATCGGGTCCATGTATCAGTATCGGTGCATCCCTAGTGACGGTTGTGGGGTGAAGAAGGGTAACGGACAGAAGGGTGGCGTTTGCGGTGCTTGTGACTTCATGGAATGGCCTGGACTTGGGCTTTGTTAAAGGGAAGCATGGGTTTGTTTTACCTTGCGCTGCCCTGCATTTACCTGGGAATGCACTTTAACCAGAATTGCATTGGGAACGCTCTGTGGTTTTAAAATGTTTTATTCACGAGATTGGCTGCTTTTGTATGTTATGAGTTGTTGTTTTTGGACGACCCATGTTGCCAACATGAATTTACCGTTATCCTCTACTCATTTGGTTATGGTGCAGCCATGGGCCTTTAGGGTTTGACTAAATCCATGTTGTGTTCAGGATGTGACAGCAATTGCAGTCTATTGATTGCAGTAGCATAATTGGTGCCAGTGTCTAGTATATGCCCTACTGAATACAACAAATTGCCGTCTGAGGTGAGTGGCATTTTCAGCGAATAGAAATGTTAATTGCAAGCAGGAGGTATTTCAAACATGCATCATTTTGCAGAAATGGTGCATGTTCTTTTCTGAGTAGATTGTTGGAATGTCCCCATAATTATAATATTGAGCTTTATGGGTGTTGAAAAATTAATTCAATTAAATCCATTCTTATCAGATTGGATTTTATTATAGCTTTCAATAATTGTATTGGGAGTTTAGGTACAATTACTGCCTCTTTTAATTTAACTTTCTACTTTCTAATGCTCGGATGTCCTCATTAATATGCACTGAATGAGCGCTGCATTATGTATGTTTATTGTTGCATCAATGTCACTTCAAATGAGTATACAAATTATCCCAACCGGTAACCTTTATTTCAATCGGAACCTATGTTCACAAGGGCTATGTTGAGTGATGCAGTCTTCATGAACGGGTCTCTGGTCTGTGTTCTCTGGAGCTACTTCTCAGTGATGTTTGCCTACATGCAGTTGCTCTACACAAGTGGCATACGTTCCTCTGAGGCCTCCTCACCTTTAGACGGACTGATTAATGTCCTTTTGAATCCCATAATCAAAGCATTTGCGACACACCCCTTGCGACACCATTTCAAACCAAAGAACTGTACAAAGTTAATTTTGCAGTTCAGTGGTTGAATATAGCCATGTAAACAGGGTTGAGCTGCTCGTATCTGCATGTCAACCAAGGTCCTGAGTATCTTGCACACGTAAGAAGGTGAGAAGCGGTGTCTCCAAGGCGTTACTTGATTCTACTTGATTCTACTACTAATTTTTACCATTGGATGACAACAAAAATTGGGATAAATCTGTTATCCAAAGCGAGGCTGAGAAAAGCATACAATTAAAATTGTTTTGTGCAGCAATCAAGCCATTCAGAGAGCAATGTGGCCATAATGGCAATTAGATTTAAACATTTAATTTAATTATTTAACTAAATTGCCTTGGACCAACCGTCTTCGCTGGCATGTTTATCTTGTTGCATACCCTTTCCCATTCCTCCCTGCACCACCTAAGATACTGCTGTTCATCACAGCTTCTAATACCCAACCAATCTATTAACTTTACCCACATCATCTAACTGATGACATCCTTTTGCCCTATTGAACTGAATCACTCGATTCACTAGTGCAATTCTCCATTTTGTCTTGGCTCACTTTCTTTGTATCTAATGTCTTGTCCTACCGACCATCCAGGATGATGAAGACAATCAATCGTCTCCACAAAGCCATGATGGTGTTGGAATACTTCACCAGCAACTCCTGGGTCTGGAACACTGAAAACCTGAGTATGCTCATGGCCCGAATGACCCCAGAGGATAAGAAGGTAGAACATGTGCACATTTAAACCAATTTATCTTCATGGATCCAATCTCTTCAGTCTTCAATGCATGGCCAGGCTATTTTTCGTATCCTTGGGCGTGTGTGTATAGAAACAGCCGACGTGAACACTGAGATGGGAGTGTGTCTGATTTACAATGGCGTGATTCAGCGTTGAAACCCGGATCAGCACTGAATAGGCGTATTGTCTTTCTTGTATCTGCTGGAATTTAAATGATCAGGATAGTGGGTGAAAGCTTGCATTTCTGCTCCATTCTCCGGTCTTGTAATATAACCGGCTGTGGTAATATTATCTACGTACCAAGTGCTGGCAGCCTCAAATAAAACAACCTATTTGCCTTAGAGGGCCACAAAAAATTCATGGTATTTTGTGTTCACTAGCTGGTTATTCAAGGTCTAGACCCATCTGCTGTGAATGTGTAATTGAGACTTTGAAATACAACTTTCCTTGTCTAGATGTCTCTATAGTGGAGAACATTTATTAGGTTTTTAAGATGAAGAGACCACTGCTGACATTGCAAGGGCTTCGCAATTCCTAGGATAAGTAGTACAATGGATCTTTGTTTTCTTTACCAACCGCCGGAGAGGCCAGTGTTTGACGCGAGACTTGAGCTCTTGTTCCCACTAGATTGGACAAACTCTCCTCCCTTCTGCTGCTAGGTGTTCAACTTTGACGTGCGCCAGCTGAACTGGGCAGAGTACATGGAGAGCTACTGCATGGGCACCAAGAAGTACGTCCTCAACGAGGACCTGTCGGGCCTCCCCGCTGCACGCAAACACCTCAACAAGTGAGTAGACCCGGGCTCACTTGACCCAGCATGGCCACATCAACGCTGGAATAAACCTCTAATGACTAGGCTCTACGTATTCACTGGAGGAGCTACATTCAAATGTTGATGAGTTTAACCTCGTCCGTCCTTCCATTGATCACTGACCGATCCACACATGCGTGCTTCCCCACTCAATACAATGCTTGCATAAGTAGGTTTATGGTCGTCTCTATCAGAAACTGCAGAGAATTCTGCTACGGAAACGGAAGAGCTAGAGACTTCAATTCTGAAAACTGTCCAATGGAAAGCCTGATTGACATATTTCCTCCTCACTAATTGTCCCGGCCAGTGAACTGCTGAGTCCTGACTACTAATCATGTCATTATAGAAATTCTGCGCTACTCCACCATGTGTTTTGTTCTAATTCTGACCTGGCTCAATTTGAACTATCATGGGATGAATCATTAGCCACGTACCCACTAGGGGTACTTTTCCCACTAGGAACCTTTGTGGGTGTGGTTTGGACTCTTTCCAGCAGCTCAGAACGTCCTCCAGCAGAGGTGGTACTTTTCTGAGCTGCTCGTAGCTCGTCGATGCTCCGTTGGTAAGCCTCTCGGACTTCCCTGTGGTGCATTCGAGACGACTGGGAGCTAACGTGTGGGCGGAGCAACAAAAAAAAGCCTAGGACTGAAAAAGTCCTGGTGGGTACGTGGCTAATAACGCAATCCTTTTGCCATAATAACTTTGTCTTTTCTGTAATGCTTTTTGGGGATGAAAGTTATTTTACGGTAGTGTATGTGCTTACTAGGCTGTACTGTAATCTCCCTCAAGTAACCGTATCTGTCCTGAACTAGTGAAGTCAACGTTTTTAAAGCGGCGCTTCTGTGTCTGCAGGCTGAGGAACATCCGCTATGCCTTCAACACTATCCTGGTGGTGCTCTTTTGGCGCGTCTTCATCGCCCGCTCCCAGATGGCCCGAAACATCTGGTACTTTGTGGTCAGCCTTTGCTTCAAGTTCCTCTCCTACTTCCGGGCTTCCTCCACCATGAGATACTGAAGGAAGACACCATAGGTCGATGGAAGAAAGGTTGGCACTTGGGAGGCATTGAAAGAAAAGATGTCTAGGCATGGGGCCCTTCACTCCGATTCCGCCTACTTTTACGTTTACCTGTTTACATTAAAACCAGCTAAACACCATGACCATGCACAGACTGTGGGACTACTCTCGGAAGTCCATGGAAAGCTCAATGTTGCATATCGTTAAATGTATCTCTCCAGAAGTCTTTTTTTTTTTCCCCCATTTCATATGGATAATGTTTCCCTGGTCCACCGGTCCTAGGCACAGTTCCCGCCTCGTGATGTAAGAGCAGCATTTGGACTTTTCATAACGAAAAACCAGGTCTACATTAATGCATAATGAGTTGAGATATACTTTTTGGATTTGTAAGGAAAGTTGCATGGGTTTGGCTTTGAATGATCTCCCCCCTCTCTCTTGTTTCCAACTGTAACCCCTTTGGTGAATCATTAACACATTTCTAGCTGTACCAGGACAGACCCCTTGTGTCCAGCGGTAATGTCTTTAAGTGTTTTGAGTATGCAATGGCTGGCTTACAAATGTTGACCAAGCACAAGGTGTTTTCGCTGAAACCTGTGCCTATGGGAAAAATACATTATACATTTGAAGAGCTTTTCTTTAGTTTTTTTTTCTGGTCTTTTTGAAATCCATCTCTGGTCAAGTATTTACCTCTTAAGGTAAAATAAATAAATAATAAGCTTATGAGATTGATGGGAAAGATGTTAGACCTTTGAGGCAATGTAGGTATAATTATCATTACTTGGGGGGAAAAAAAAAAACGCCTGAGGTTGGCTGATCCTATATGATATCCATTTTCAATTCTCAAATTGAACACTTGTCAATTGAACACAGGTCCAATCTCCCGTTTCCAGTTATTGTTTCCTTGTATTCTCAGTGTAATTATACAATTCCCTGTCTACTTGTAATATTATTTTACCTTTAGCAATAAAGTCTACTAATCTGTACTAAGTCCAAACCTTCCCAGGGTTGTTTCAGACCTGGAAATGTCTGTTCCAGGGTTTGCATCATGGTGGAATATAACACGCGCCGCTCGTCTTTGAACACAGGCTGACCTGTGAAGCCTTATGTACACACCGCATCCTTCATAATCCCTGTAGTCGTGTGCTTTTTTGTTTAATTCCCCCCTCGTTTCTCTTGTTACTCGTCACTGTAGTGAGGTGGTTTAACGTGGGTTGACCTGGCATTAAAGTGAACTTGAGGTTTTTCATGTTCGAGTGGATTAAGGAACGACCCGGGTCTCAACATTTCTGCAGGATAAGTGATGGACATGCGGTTTATAGGATAAAATTGCACTCCTGCAAAAAACTTGGCATAGGCCTGTGCTGAAGGTTCAACTGTAAACCAATGTGAAAGAAAGGCAATCATGTTTTCTACCACAAAAGGATGTTAACATGGCTGCAAGGATATGAATGTGGCTGTTCTGAGTTGCCTGTCAGTCAACCGTTTGTGTACTTGTAATGTTTTCCTGTGAATGTAACCAATTACGCAACATGTTATTTAATTTAATTTTTTTTTGCACAGTGACAAGCTTCCCAATACTCGCTGCACGGATCACAGTCTGTCCTTTTGTTTTAAGAATACTTTAATCTCTGCAGTTTTTATAATCTCTATATCCAGACAATGTCTTGCAAGTGGGATCATTGGACAGTTTGGGGGGTTATTCTGTGGATTTTGTATGTGCTCTGGTACGGTGTGGATTCCCCTGCCTGAGGATTATTGGAAAAATGTAATTCAGGGTTCCTTCAACATTAATAGTTGATAACTGAGAAGGATTTATTGTGCCTTTGCACATTCTGTTATGTCAGGGTGTAGATGTTAGTGAGTCATGTCTTTTGTCTTTGGTTTCCCCAAATCACTTCCTGTTTGTTGCAGCTGCATTTGTGCCATGATTATGCATTCAGGAAATCGAAAGAATCCAGAGACTTTTCCAAGACTTACAAGACTTTTCAATTGCCATTAAACACCCCAGCGCTCTTGTACTTTTAAATTTGATTATTGATGGGAACGTTTCCCTTTTTTTATTTTGCTACTTTTGTTTTTATGCTCATTTATATATATTTTTGAATTATGGGTTCCCATTTTGTACGATTTTTGTCTCGTTAACTGCCCAGTAATTTTTGGCTCCTGCGTGTTAAACAGCGTGCTTGTTTTCTAACCCACACAAATCCTATCCATTTATTTTGTTCTACTCTTTTAGGCTTTCTTGTCTAGTCTCCGAGATCACCTGCGCTCGACCGATTTAAGCTTGATGTGAGCCGGAAGGTTTGGACGAGTACCCCTTTACCATGTTGTTTATATTTCTTTGCCTTCTGTTGTTGGTGTCCACCCCTCCATAATATTTCATTACCATACACAGTCACGTTACCTGAGGAGCAGCTCATAAATGACAGCCATTGTGTGTATGTGTGCGTGTGTGTTTTTTCATTGGGACTAAAACGAGTTCTTGCATTGTCAATGGTAACCTCTTAAAAATAAATGAATCAATGGGTGCCTTGTTTGTAAATTTAAAAAGAATAAAGTTAACTATATTTAATTCCTCTTGAAGCATTTATTTCCTCCTTTCTGTCTTCCTGCCTGTAGTACCAGTAAAACTATTACTATAGCGGTCTTTCTGCCAGCAGGTAAAGCTATCCAAATCACCAGCACAAAACTACAATAAATAAGCCACTCACATAATTCAACATGCGAGTGGCTTATATGATGATGAAAGCCTAGTCACGGTAACCGTCTTATCCTACCCCTTTTACTTTGCGACTTAATCCTGGCTATTGCCTACACTCAACCATAAAACCATCTCTACAAGATTAGGGTTCTGTCTCTATAGCCTCCTTATATCTGCGCCAACTGCAACCAGGAAGCCCTAGAGGAACTGAGTCACCATGGTGTGCCTGCTGGGGCCGGCCATGCTGCATAGCATTAACAGGAACCCGCAGGCTTACAAGGCTTTAGCTGGGCGGTGTCCCCGCTGCTATGGTGATGTTAGACAACACATAATCTCCCAGAAGCCCCTTAAGCTTAATTGCTGGATTGCTTCTGTTAATGATGCCCACATATGTTTACATCAGGGATATCGGCTTTTGTTTTTCTGGGTGTGGCGTTGGGTGTCTCACCTGCTCTGTGAATTATGGGAATTATTTAAAAAAAGCAAGACAAGACTGGGATAATGCTCAGTCTGACATATATGGTATAAACATTTGTATTAATGCCTGCAGATTGCTGTGTGTGTATGTTTTCTATTTGACTATCCAATTTCCCCCCCCAAAAAAATAAAAAAAACCTTAAAGGGACAATGTGTAATGTTTTAAGTAATTTATTACTTTAAATCAACGTCTTCATTCATAAATAAGTCCTCATTGGTGTAACATTATCTCTGCCAACAATCTTACTTATCCTCCTGAGCGCAGAATCACATCTCTATCTACATAGGACGGGTAAGACCACGGAGGCAGCCATGTTCTTCCGGTCTATGAACTGCAGAGAGGGACAAAAAGCACTACGTGGCATACGTGACATGATGTCATAGTTTCTTGAATCTTGACACATACCGCCTGCCTAACCCAGGTTGCAACGCACATTTGAAAACGCGAGGCGCTAGAGAGCAGTATTCGTTTGAATGAAATATAACATTTAACCACTAGTTGGGTGAAATTACACAGTGTACCTTTAAGTTCAAGTGGGAAGTCTGTTAGGTTAAGTCTGTCTCTGAGACGTCCATACTCACACCTCCACGGATGTTGAAGTTGTTACTTTTTAGTGCAAAGAACCTCACAGAACACAATGTTACACCAGTTTATCTGTATTGAATTCCTGGGCCACTCCTGAATGTGCAGCTCTCCCTCACCCTAATGCTCCCACTCTTCAACATCACTGAAGGCAGGTCGCCATATGTTCTGCTGCTCTAAGATCCTTCTAAAGAGTAATTGGAGAAAAAAAAGATTTTGGAATAATTGGAACACGTGTACTGCCGATGTTCCTCAAAAGTCTTTTGTTTAGGTTTTATAGTCCACTTCCTGCCCCCTGCCCTTCCCTCAATATTTTACTGTTTGGTGGAAACATGGGTCTTTGTAATTGGCATTGTTATCTGTCAACAACTGATAACAATGGCACATACCGATGATGAATACGTGTGTATTTCATGGGCCGTCAGTAAATGTGACTTTGTGATAATATGTTGTTTTGACGCTGATAAGACGTCTGCCCACATTCCACACTCCCCAGCATCAGCTTTACTGGCTTGTTAAAGAGCTGTCCTCATCCTCCCTCTGCCTTCTCTCTCACATCCCTCTGCTATGGCTGAGTAGCAACAATGCACGTGTTTGCTATGAAGGTCACCAGCGCTCTGATATCCCTCTGTTTCTGCCTGGACACGGGAGAATACGCTGCAAATACAGGTATGTCATTCAATAGATACTGTGTGTGTGTGTGTGTGTGTGCGTGTGTGCGTGTGCGTGTGTGTGTGTAAAATAAAATGACTGGGACGGATGTTGTATCCGTGTCTACATAATACATGGTGAGGTCTACCGATGAAGCTCCGTTAACTAACAGGTTCGTCGTACTCAGCTCCTAAATGTGGAGGTCCTGAGGGCCGGGGCCCCGTGGATCGGGACCTGAGGGTCGTCGGGGGGACAGAAGCCCGCTATGGAGCACATCCCTGGCTGGTGAGTCCACAGGGTTGCCTTCTGCGCTTCTCCTTTTCCTCGAGCTGTGTTTATTATCAATACATCTGATCCTTGTTTTATTGTGTAGCATATTGAACATGTTTAATGGTGTTAAATACACTAAAGCATGCTGTTCCATGCAGTATGTGCATTTTATAATGTAGGGACATCTTTTTACGGGCCACACTGATGCTGATCTGATATTAGATTTCTTTCTAAATATAAAATATATAAATTATTTAATTATATTTTTTTAAATAACAAACTAGAAGAGGCCGAACAACATTTCCATAGAATATCAACCAATGACGTCCTCCCTGTGTCTGTCCCTTGTCATTGAGGTCCCTTGTCCCCTCAGGTCTCCCTGAAGATGAAAGGATCTCATTTCTGTGGCGCGGCCGTCCTCACGGACCGCTGGCTGATGACGGCGGCTCACTGCTTCACCTCCACCTCCAGGTACACTCGACCTGATTCTCTCCTGGGAACACTCTCTCTCCTCATCTCATCTCAACGTGATCAGTGTTCAATGTCAATGTGTTCATGAGCTCATCATAGGTCAAGAACTCAGACTTGTGCTACATGGACACTGCCTCTCTCTGTCGCACGCACGCGCATGCACGCACACATGCACGCACGCACACATGCACGCATGCACGCACGCACGCACGCACGCACGCACGCACGCGCACACGCGCACACCCGCACACCCGCACACACACACACACACACACACACACACACACACACACACACACACACACACACACACACACACTTGTAACAGTAATTTGTTCTTATTCTCCTATGGTAAAGCCAACTCGATTTTAGACTGTAAAAGCCACCCCCTTCACCAACATTTTGAGGTTCTCCCCTCAGGCCGGAGATTCAGAGTCCCTTTTTGCAGATGCATTAGGACCAAAAACTCATTTTTACCTAGGGCGATATCCTTGATAAATTTGCACAATACTGAATTCCAGACTTGACTGTTGTGTGTTGCCTGTGTGTCTTATGTGTATTGGTCACTGTTGATTTTTTAAGTGTATTTCTTGTATGCTTTTACTTGTTAACCTGTCTGCAAACCAAGTTTCCCTTTGGGATAATAATCCTACTACTACTTCTACTACTACTACCCTTACCAACTAGCTGTGTGCCACCATTCAGGTTGTTTTAGCCTCAAATGGAGAAGCAGGGCAATGTAATCACAGGAAGCCAGATAGCTTTTGTCGGTGAAAAACATGATCTTATTATGTCCATGCTCCGACATCTCTTTACTCTTCCTCTCTGCACTCTGATAAAGAAACACCCTGGCTGGAATCACCGCTGTGGTGGGAGAGTATGATCAAGGATCACGTGACGAAGAGGAGCAGGCCTTCCTCATCAGGAACGTCTCCGTCCACGAGAGGTTCCACCACGCGGCCCCCATGAGCTACGACATAGCTCTGGTGGAGCTCCAGGGACACATTCAGCTGGGCAGGTTACTCTCCCTCTGGGTCACACAGTGCATGTTGCTCTATATTGGTATTCAGTCTAGCATCTGCAGGTTCATCAATCAAATAATATGTCTAACATACACTACCGTTCAAAGGTTTGGGGTCACTTAGAAATGTCCTTATTCAAAGAAAAGCACTGCTTTTTACAATAAATTAACCAGAAATACAGTCTAGACATTGTTATTGTGGTAAATGACTATTCTAGCTGTAAATGGCTGGTTTTTAATAGCATATCTATGTAGGTGTACAGAGGCCCATTTCCAGCAAACATCACTCCTGTGTTTTAATGGTACATGGTATAGCATTGTGTTAAAAGTCTAATTGATATGAAAAGCCTTGTGCAAATATGTTAGCACGGCTGAAAACTGTTGAAAAACAGCTAAAAATTGTTTTCATGGAAATGGTCTGGGTGACCCCAAACCTTTGAACGGTAGTGTATAATCTATTAAAATATAATTTATCTATGATAATAATATAATTCTAAATCCTTACTGTGGATGAAATTCACTTACTATTACTTTTCCTTTAAATGAATCCACTGTGTTGGTCATTGTTCCTCATTCTTTTTTTAGGAGCCCATGTCCAGCCGATCTGTTTGCCTTTACCCGAGGAGAGCCTCACATCTCCAGCCAGCTGCATGATGGCTGGTTGGGGCAGGGTGAGAGAAAGTAAGAGGTCTTCAAAAGCATCTCTTAGTTTAGACCCATATTTCCTGATCTCTTCATTTGATTCTCCCACTCTATTCTATATTCCCCTGTATATTTCGGACTTCTCATTCCTTGCACGGTGACAGGGGGGCGCTTGGCTGCGGTTCTGAGAGAGGTCCGGTTAGACCTGGTGGATCAGGCCCGGTGTAAGCATGTCCTGGACACGGTCAGAACCTCCACGCAGCAGCAGGCAGCAGGCCGGCCCCGGCCCGCCTTCACAGCACTCTGCGCTGGCCCTGAAAGAGGAGGGAAGGATGCATGTCAGGTAGTCCAACAAAACCACACCTTGTGGTAGCTATTTTTTTTTATATATTTTTCTCTATTATTAAGGGTTCAGTACTGATAGATAGATGGCTGGTAGATTGACTGGTACATGGTCCTTCATGCAGGATATTTGCAAAGTCTGGCGAGTCTTTGAAGGTGGTCGTTAACATTGAGGTCCACTTTGGAAACAAGGGTTCAACACTCAAGTGCTAACCCCCTAATAAATCCCTCAACACAAAAAGACTTCCTACGCCTGCAGTCCTCCCTCACGGCCTCCCTCCTCCTCCTCCTCCTCCTCCTCCTCCTCCTCCTCCTCCTCCTCCCTCCTCCTACATCCTCCTGCCT
>OMLJ01050938.1:0-11820 GCA_900302595.1 Gadiculus argenteus | reverse complement strand
GGGGGTGACCTGTGAGTGGGGTGTAGCCGTGTAGGGTACCCTACCCTGCATAGTGTCACATACGGGGGTCACACTTCTCCGCTAATGTCCTGCTGAGGCCGCAGGGGCTTTTGGTCGGTTCTCATGTTCCAGTTTGAGGGACATGTGTAAAGAACCAATATACACACATACAGAGGCACACACACACACACACACACACATACACGCAGAAAGACACACACCCACACACATGCAGAAAGACACACAGACACAGACACAGACACAGACACAGACACAGACACAGACCCACACCCACACATAGCAATGTTAAAAGTGTACCGATTGGCCGTGTTCCAACAGACTGATGGAGATGTATTGGTCTCTCCAGACCCTCTCCTACCGTAGGGGGGCTGAAGGCGTCTAATCCGGTGGCGGGCAGCTGGATGAGCCGTGGTGTCGGGTTCCACACCGCCTCCACCGCCTCACAGCGTCTCTCACGGCTCCCTGTCACAACACAGATCCCGTTAAGCTGGAGTTGCACCAGTTGCCCTGAACCGTGTGAACCCAGCGGTGAGGACTCAGAGGCGCAGTCCCACGCAAGGGAACGATAGAAACCGAACAGCCTGGGTCGACTCTTTGGAATATGTTCACATCGGAAACCCCAAGCCCCGCACCAATTTTCTCGTTATCGTTTTAACGTATCCTAGGTCTGTTGGTGCGTTCACAGCGCTGGAAATCATGGGGAAAACATTTTCGCGACGTCGAAAAGTTTGGGTGAACGACACCTCATGACGCTCAGATGATTCTTCTTCCGCTCGGCAACTGGGGCCAGATTTTGTTAACAGAGTTGCCCAGTTGGTGACATATTGTTTATAGTGACATGCATGAAAATGGCGGAGCATGAAAGTTTTACTCAATATAAAGAATCAACTATCATATCACATACTTTTGATTGACGTTGTAACCGTCTGTTGGCATCGACTTTGCTCAGTTTTAAACGTTGTGCACTGGTAAACCAGGTCTAGATAAGGGCAAGTATAGCCTTCCATACAGTGGCAATACAATGTGCTTCTCATAAATAAAAGCAAAAGGATAGTAGGCTACAAGGAAATAAAGGTGTGCAAACTTGAAACTGATCCTACTAAGTTCTATTTAGTTCTGACTCTGTTTTTTATCGGATAAAAAAACCCTGCTGTGAAAATCCTCTAGATTCCGAGCCCAGAGCCGTGGAGCTGATAAATAAAAAAATACTTCAGTTTGTGATACAAACATGACAATTGGCACAAGTGCTCACTAGTGCCCACTCTTTTGAAAAGTTTGGGCATTCACGCAAAATCTCAAGATAGCCGCTGTTTTCCAAGATGGCTGCCAATTTTAGACCATTTTAGACACTTTCAGTGCCCAATTTTTTATGATATGTGGTCATGATGTTGACACTGACATAAAAAAAACAAATAAATAGATAAATAATAAGTGGCCATTCCAGAGGCTACTTACACCTTACATTTGCAGCTTCATAAAGCTGTACATGCCAGCCCAAGCCTGTAGCATTTGCATCTGTCATGGCAGGCAGACTTGTTGTTCACAACTCTTTGCAATGGGAGAGATGGCTGTCCAGAAGACATTCCGTTGCTCACCAACCTTTTCCCAACCCCAGTCAGCAGGACTCTCTGCTTCTGGCTGGAGCAAAATTGCCTGAGCCCATACACCTGCCTGATATGTTGAGCGTTTGGTGTGTTGGAGCAGAGCTGCTCTGGTTGGAGGGATGGCTTCATAAGGTCTCGGTTTTCTGGCAAATAGGTCAAGTCTGGCGTAAAAAGCACAAGGTAACAGGTGTCTACTGGGTGTTGGTCTAGAGTGCTTGACCTGTCATACATGAATACCACAAACCTCTCCAGAATCTTCATGTCAGTATCCTCGATGGTTGCTGGGTACTTGCTCAGTTTAGAAAAGACTGAGGTGGCTTCAGGAAATATGTTCCATGTTTGCCAGGCTGTTTTCTTTCCTTTGTTTCTGAAGGCTGAGACAACATCACAACCTGTAAATGCATGGAAGAATAGCATGCCTTTAGCCATCTCTACAGCCGGAATTCTCGAGCATGCGCAGGATGCAAACTCCCGGTAATACGATCCGATCGAGTACACATGGATAGCCGACCGGCTCAAGCCCAGCTATCCCACCGACTTCGCTAATCCGGTCCTGAGACGATCCTTTTGGCGAAGCAGATCGAATAAACCTATTTACATTAATCCAATCTTCATTCGATACATTCATTATACGATTATGCTCCAGCATGTAAACACAGTCATTAGCCGTGTACCGACCAGGCGTACTTTTCCCGCTATGAGGTTTTGTGGCTGCAGTTTGGAGAGAGGATCTGCCCAGGATCCGCCCCTCGGGGACTCTTACAGCGGCTCAGAAAGTCCTCCAGCAGAGGTTGTACTTTTCTGAGCCGCTTGTAGCTTGTCAACGCTCCATTGATAAGCCTCTCAGACTTCCCTGTGGTGCGTACGCGACGACAAGGGGAGCTAATGCGTGGGTGTAGCCTGGGACTGAAAAATTAGTTTTTTTTTGCATTATACACATCAAAGACAACATGTGTTGTCTTGTATGCACCAGCACAGGCACTAATGCTTGGCAAAAAGTCAAGAGTTGCATAGTTTCCAAAAGTCTTAGACCTTTTTGGTGGCAGTGCATGGACCAGGGCTGAACCATCAATGACTGCGGTTACATGGTACATAGGCCATGCGGTTAAATGGCGCTGTGGCCATTTAGACAAGTGGTGCTAGATCCACTTCCGGTTCACGGCTACGTAAAAGTAACAACAAACCATCTAACAGCTGAAGCCGCTGTGCTAGAAGCTAACCCACCACAGCCAGGTGTCCACAGCGGGGATCAGGGAGGCACTACGGACTATTTCAGTGCAAACTTCCCTCTGCGCACACCATTGATTTAGCCATGTCTTGGCATTTTGTTTGTTTTTTGTTACTTATGTCTTTCATGCCACAAATAAAGTCATTACATTTACGGTTATGGGTTTATCGTTTATTCAAGAAAAAACGTTGAGGAACTCGTCGGTCCTGTCTGAGTAAACTAATTCAAAGTAAATCCACACAGTTAATGCACGCCCTCTGGTGCAGTTACTTTTATCTATTATCCAAGGTGGAAAATTAATCTGGCTTCTATGCATGATAGTTACCTCACCTTGGATCAAACATCAGTCATAAGTCAGTAAGAGTTATAAGAGTTGTAAGAGACACAAGAGTAACAATCTTAAATATTTAGAGATATATTTAGAGATATACAGATTAAAACTTTTCCAAAACAATACTAAATACAGATTAACCACTAAACATTAGAAAAGAATACTTTAATATAAATGTTTGCAAAGTGCACAATGTTTCAGTAGTGTCAGAGACGGTGGTAGACGCAGCTTGTTGGCCCCAAGGAGGCATCTGGTTGTGGGGTGGAGTTGTGCTGTCGGACGCGGCGGGTTTGTGGTCCGGGGCTCGATCGTCCTGGGAAGTCGCGATACTGCACCTGGTAGCGGGCCGAGTTTGTGGGTTTCTGCCGGGTGTGAGAACATCGGTGGAATCCCAGCAGATCGTCCATTAGTCATAATACTGAATGTGCTCCTTCGGTTCTTCCACTTGATTCTGATCTGCTCTGGCGTCGTAGATGACATCTTTTGGAACAGATTTGCGTTCCTCTTTCTGCGCCCATCCATGAACTGTAAAATATTAAATCATTGCACTTTGTGCAGCATGAACTGGGTCTCTTCGTCCGTCCAGAAGTGCGTTGGTGATTTTCATCGTTTGACTTTTCCGGCAACAACACAACCTCCTTCCACTTCCAGGTGAAATCCCCGGCCGAAATTCTCGAGCATGCGCAGGACGCAAACTCCCTAAAATCAACCCAATCCAGTGCACATGCAGGTAGTTAGCGGACTAGGACTGGCTCAAGCCCAGCTATCCTGTCGGATTCACTGATCCTGAGACGATCCTTCTGGCAAAGTGGATTGAATAAACCTTTTTACATTAAACCAATCCTAAATCAATACGATCTTTATCCTATTATGCTCCTGAATGTAAACACAGTCAATGATGATGTCATTAGCCTCTGGCTCTTTGTCTGGAAGTGGAACTTGTTTCTCTTGTATGGATGTGAGTTGGGACTTCTGACAGCTGTAAAGTTTTCCACCCTCACTCAAAGATGCAGGGAACTACTGATTTTTGTACTGAAAGAATTCCTGCAGGTCACATTCCCTGCTCTGACAAGAAATGAATAGTTTGGAGAACAGCTGACATTCTTCTTTCAGTTGCTTCTGTTTTGATGCCGCTGTAGTAGGCTTATCTTAAGAGAAGAAGTCAAGCCTGTTCTTCTTGATGGGCGTGTAGAATGAGGTTGGATTTTCTGCCAAGCCTTTCACAAAGTCTTGGTACTTTTTCTGGCCTTTATCCATGTGAGTGTACTGAGGCTGAGGGAGAAGTTAGACCAGGAAGACAAGTTTTTCTTGTCTTCCTGGCAAAGACAACATTTGCTCCAGTCAGTCTTCCTTCTGCTTGTGATTGTACTTGCCATTATGAGTTCTTAAATAAGGCAGAGGGGCTATACGCAAATTGATGTATGGGATACAACTAGGTTTGGTCACCCTACACCTAGCCCGATCATTAATCCAGTGCCATTTAAGTCCCGTGTAATCTGTAGACCATCCGGGTAAGTACATTAAAAAGCCATGTATAGCCCCACTTACCCTTGGCTCGGCTCTCCCGTGCTGGCACACCCTGTCAATTCAGGCATGGCTGTCTAACAAATTTACCAATTACCTCCCAAGAGCTAATTGATATGGGGCTATTAGACAACATTTGGGACACTAAACTAAACTACACTACAACTAGTACTAGTCTACCATTTTGGAGTAAACAAGTAAAGCTAGGTACAGCAGCATTAGCATTAGCTGACACTGAACCCCATGCTGAGTTACCCAGCAGTGAAGTCACCAGTGTGCCGTGGTTGTGCACTGACATTCACTCTTTTAAATTAAAACAACCTAAAGCACCACCACCTAAATATAACTTAGACATGCAAAACTGAACTTAGACATGCAGATTTATAGTAAAAATATTTGTGGTGTTGTGGTGTGATAAAAGAGCATTTTTCTATGCTGAACATATTTTTGGACAATATAATTTCATGATTTTGGCTGCCATATTGGACACCATCTTTGTTTTTACATGCCATATGACCTCTTTAACAGAAATACATCATACTTGTGCATATGTACTCTACTTAAGGTATGTTAAACAAAAACAATGTGAACAAAAGTTTACCAAAGGCAGAAACACCCTTCCCTAAAACCTTCACTGGCGGCCATCTTTGAAAAACAGCCACCATTTTTACATTTTTAGTGCACACCCAGGATAAAGATGGCTCCGTGAACCCCCCTTATCAGCTCAACCCCAAACTCTCCACAGGAGGTCAGGACGCAGGCCCCAGAAGGTGTAAAGACACACAAATGGCCCTCTCCTTTGTTATGAGAATAGCCGCATACCCACCAGGATTTTTTTGTCCCGGTATTTTTTTGTCCCCTTTTTTTTTTTTTGCTCCACCCACACGTTCGCTCCGAGTCGTCTCGAACGCACCACAAGAAAGTCCGATACGCTTAGAGCGTGGACGAGCTATAAGCGGCTCAGAAAAGCACCTCCTCTCCTGGAGGACGTTCTGAGCCGGTAGAAAGAGTTCCGAGGGGCGGATCCGGGGCGGATCCTGGGCGGATCTTCTCTCCAAACCACACCCACAAAGGTTCCTATCGGGAAAAGTACCCCTGGTGGGTAGGCCCTACGCGCCTAATGCAGGCACTTAAACACAGACACAGAAATACAGATATAAACCTGATTTACCCTACATTAAACATAGAATTCAACATTCTTAGCTGAATTGGAAGACACTCCTTGAAATGTAGTATGAAACAATTTCTAAGTTCACAAAAAGCAACCGTATACAGATTTTTCCATCACACCAGGTGAAGTATGCTAGTGAAAAAATGAATTTATCAGCTCCACTAAAGCACATGAATGGTCGCTGTCGGGAACACGCGCAGTGGGGGTTCTACGTTGAATTGCGCCCCGGGCGAGATTGTTGACGGGGGATGGGGGGGGCGTCTTTTGCAATTTTGCGCCCCGATTGCGCATCGATTACTCGTTCATCACTCCAGTGAAGTGCATCGTGGCTTCGTCCAACGTTACTTAATTCAGTCAAACACCAGATCCTGGATCAGGGAAACCGGCCGAGACGGTAGAGGATGTGACCACAGCGACCGCCTCTGAAAAAAACACAACCTGTTGTCTTCATACCGCTGACTCAATGCTGCCCTCTGGTGGACAACTGGAACGTTCTGCTAGCTGTCTGACATGGGAAAGGCCTGCTTCATTTTTGCTCGTCAATTCAGTCAATAAATGAAAAAAAACCGTTTTATTCAACATTAATCTGTTTTATTCAACATTCCATACTGACAAAAAAGGTGCGTCCTTAGTATAGAAATATTTTCCCGTAGCTTTGTAAAAAAAACATTCAAGACACACGAAACATATGTAGGCCTAGGAAGGTAAGGAGAGAACACACGCTAACAGTCGGGACTCGGGGCGTCTGGGCCGCAGGCCTCGTGTTCTGTGGCACTCTCTGTGTTGTTTAGCAGCTCATCGATGTCATCAACACTGTCAGGCGGGACGCTACCGCCGCTGGGAAGATCGTTGTTAAGATCACCGCTGTTACGATGACCGCTGTTCTTTCCACTGTCGTTATTCAGCTGAGCGTATTCAACTGACCCCTGAGGAGGGAGGGAGGGGGGGGACGTTTCACTGTCAACAAGCGAATGATGGCAATGTTTTCACTGCACGCCTTCAGGGCGAACGCTTCGCGTCGGTGTCCAGTTCACCCTGAAGGCGTCGGGGCTTATTTCCCTATAATGACGTTGTTGTGTGGCGTTGTGGCGTTGTGTGGCGTTGTTCTATACATTATCCCGCTTATTACACGGCGACTTGCCAAAACGAAAAAAGAACTTCACACGGTGTGTCTTTTTACAATTGATTTGTTACCGGAATTCGTAGTGTTGATCAGCAGAGAAATAGTCCGCCAAAGACGTTGACGTCGCTTAGCAACCAAGTATGCTGGGGTTGATAATATAGAATTCACCACCGGAAGTTGGAAAGGCCCATGCAAGTGAACGGAGCATTCCACAGCATTGAGAAGAGTGTAATAATGGGAAATAAGCCCCTTCAGGGCTTATTTTCCTATAATGACCAGCGTTCTATACATTATCTATACATTGACCAGCGTTCTATACATTATCCCTTACAAACTCCAAAAAGCTAGATTTTCACTAGATATCTTGAAAGTTGTGCAATGAGAGCTCTAACACCTCTTTCATAATAACGGATCTCGGTAGAGCTCTCTAAGATGTTATTACCACACAGTGTCTATATGAAGGAGCTGACAGCTGTCCTGTTGAGGAGTGCTGATGAGGAGCATCTCTCTGACAGCTGCTCATCCTATATGAAACCTCGCAATGACACGACAACAGGAGACCTAGGACTACATTAGAATGAAGAGCTCTCCCTCAATCCCCTCAAGATAATTCAACACAACACTCAGGAGACATAAGGCCGTCAGGATGAGGTGGAACCAGGGGGGCAGGCTTTGGGTGGTTAGCTTCAGCCTATTAGCACCGTCCTACTTCCGGGTTCTGTTCTTACTCCCGGGGAACTGTTGTGCACTAGTTTACTGCAGGGCACGAGCGCTGTCTCGTGGGCATGTTTGGAGGCGGGACCTGAAGAACCACGGTGCCAGTAGCAGCACGTCGTTACCGTTATCCCACCTGCGAGCGCACCATAGCGGACCAATTAATTGAAGATGCTGAAACTATGTGCGTTCCCAATGAGTTTTACAGCCCATCCAATGCAGTTTGTTGTCTTCTGTGTCCAACCTATCTGTAACGGGGCACCTTATTGCAGTCCCGGCGATGCCCCCTCAAGCGGCCCCTCTTGACGCCTCTGGACTGTCCCACCACCTCAGTCAAAACCATAGTCTATGGTAAAACGTAGTTTTTAAATTTGTTTACATTTTTAAAAAGCAAAAACAAAAAAAGTACAAATGAACAGTTTCCAGTTGTCCTTGAACGTATGACGCAATTTGCGTCATACAGGGCCCATCTCTTAAAATCCATGTGGTAGGTCATGGTGGTTTGAGATCAGTTATAAACAATGCAATGCATAGACTTTGATTGAGAAACACATAACAAATGTATAGTCTGTAACCCTATGTAACTACAATGTTTAATGTTCTTTTATGTATTTTGTAAAGATTATTGTAAATGTATTATGGGAGGGACGACAGCTACAATGCGGAAATGTAATGCGATTGGCCTAAAGGTATTAGGGGTGGGGCTTATATGAAGGGTGTAAGGTTAAAGGTGTAAGGCCGGGTTAGCTCGGGTCAGATTCCTCTGCAGACGCATCTCAGGCTGTTTGTCTCTCTGCGTAGTGAAATAAAGTCTTGATCATTCCAACTCAACCCTTCTCAACCTCTCATAATTCGCTATTAAGTTGCGGTATTTTCCACAACAATGGACCCACCCAACAGGATGCTGCAGGCTGAAGAAACGGATCTAATCGCTGCGGTCCGGCTCATTCAAAGCGCATCTTCTTGCATAGAGGATCTACGATCAGATGCAGATTTTTTGAAACTATTGGCTGACAGTGAAGATGTTGATGCACCTGCTCCTCCAAAATGACAGCGGCAGGCCACCAGAACTCTACAAGACTATGTGGTGAGTGAAAGACTGGGTCAGTGCGAAGTGGACATTCAACAGGAGTGCAAGCGGCTGTTTTTCTGCATCATCGACGCTATTCTCTGTGAAATGGCTGTGCGTTTTAGCGAGCGTAATGGCAAATACATGGCAGCTTTGAACGCTTTGGACCCCGCCAGTGAGAATTTCCTGGATGCCAACAAGGTGAAACCACTACTGGATTTAACAAACACAGAAATGGTTGAGGCACAGTTCACAGATGCACAGTTTCTCAGGGCTCTCAAGTCGTCTTTTACAGTTGTCCGCCCCCAATCCAGTTTGTCGACGGGGGAGGCGAGAAGTCAGAGAAATCCCGATCGTTCCGACGTGGGGTGGAGTCGACGGGGAGGGGGGGATAGGTGAACTCCCGATCGTCCTGACGGCCACTACAGCCCAAATCAGAGAGCGTTTTTTTTCAGCGTGAGAAATACGATGTGTGGCGGGAGAGCGTGACAGAAGACCGAAATGAGTGACTGTCACGCTCAATGCGTTACACTTGAGAGCCCTGGTTTCTGAAAACTCGGGGCACAGGCCAGGATGATGAGAAAGTGACTTTAAGTCAACTTGTTGCAAAGGACTGTGCCAGTGGCAATGACTGCCTTCAAACACGCACTAACATTTGGGGCATCAACTGCTATGTGCGAGAAATGTATGTTGGAAATGTTAGATCAGCGCTGTCTGATCTGTTAATAGCTGCTTATTAGCTATGTTGGAAATGTTAGATCAGCGCCGTCTGATCTGTGGACTCTCATGTTGTTTCCCTTGGTTACCTAGCTTGTTTCTAGCTTCTGATTGGCTAGTGTGACAATTCTGGATTTCGACTGTTTATTAATGGTTGCGTTGCAATGAACGTTGGGCAAGTAAAGCAGGCATATTTACTTTGTGGCAGTGTGTCATTTTACCTTGTCTCTAATCATAGTAAAACTTCTGAATTGGTGTATCTAACCAATTCATTGGTGTATCTAATTGGTGTATATAACTTAGATAAGACAGTTGGGCTCCACACGTTTTTCTATGGAATACTATGCATTAGCCTACATCATCGCCACCTCTCGGTTTTAAGCCGCCCCCCCCTTCTGCACTGAGCTGCCGCTGGGACTGCCTTATTGGCTATCAAGACCAGAGGGGAACCCTCAGGACCTTCTACACCTTCAGAGTAGGCCTTAAAAACTTCTGAGTATTAAATAAATTATTTAAAATAATGCAATATATTTTAAAAATATCTAACTCATTTAATTTAACACAATACATTAACAACAAATTCTCATCTGTGTTCTAAAGTTAAGTTTACTGTCAAGTTCACATCAGCAATGAAAGGGTTACTGTCCTGAAACATGTTATCCAATCAGAATCCTCCATCTTTATCGAAGCCCGGTTAGCTGGCTCAATATTGGTTAGGACTTCACGAATCTCGGGGAAGGCCAAGCTATGTGTTTTAGTTTGGAGAGTGATGGGAAAATTGACCAATCACAGTTTGATTTTCAGTGGGCGGGACAAAAACTAAAGCTCGTAGGCCTTCGTGAAGTCCGAACAGCGGGCGGGGCGGAGTGGTGAGAGCGATGGCGGAAGACGAGAGCAGCGTTGTGGCTGCTTCATAGCATCGCCTTTTTCAAGGTGGCCTTTCACATAAAAACTTCAATTAATAAAAAAACGGAAGACCAACTCCAGAAATGGAATTAAAAGAAAAGGTTAGGACAGTGGAAAGACATTTCAAAACCGAAAATTATCAGAGATATCCATGGATGACAGGCTGTAAGAAAACAAACAGGCTGTACTGCTGGAGTTGTCTACTTTTTTTTTATTGTTGTATTATTTTATTATTATTTCTATTATTATTTCAAGTGACAAGTGATTAATTCGGGCCAAGTGAATATTCATTCTTTTGTATTTATTGTGGAGGTTGTCTGTAACATTTCCAGCGCAACTTGCCTTTAATTCAATATGTAAACTTATCAAAAGTGTGTGTTTTATTGTGCATGAAATTGTATTGTAGGCTAGTTTACCCCCCCCCCCACGCGTATCATTTTCTGAAACTTGCCAGCCCTGGACTGTCAATGTGTGTATGGTTTGTGCGTAATTTCATAGTGCTGTCCATGGTGATGAAATGATCCTCGGTGTGTCAGTATCACGGGGTAACATTCTGGGTGACCTCATTTTATATTTCCATATTTTTCATTAGAGTATGTTTCTTGTTGCGGAGAATGTTATTGATGTTATGGTCTATTTGTTTATGCTACATCCTTGTCATCGTTAATTAAAGGATTGCAGTTGTTAAAACGCTTTCAATTCCTCGTACTGGGTCTTTCTTTTTCCGTGATGATTTCTTTTCTCAGCAATGAGGGCTTAGGTGAAGGCCCAGCTGTAGTGCTCACGGTTCGCCACTGATCAAGACTGTGATCGGAAATGACCTGCCGGAAGGTCAGGTCGTAAGGTCTTGACCCCGGAATTAAGCTGACAAAAATCCATCATGGCGGCGGAAACCTGACAGATATAAAGATATGAAATCATATGTACCACCGCTCTTGGAAGGAGAGAGTTCTGTGACAGAACTTGAGTTTCAATGAATTTGGATGTGGCTGATATGACTCTGTCCTCTCTGCCCTGACTTCAGTGTCTCTCAGCTGTCTGTCCCTGCTCTGAACACCCTAAAAGGAAAACAGTCACAATGTCACACAATGCAACAAGACTGCAGTTACTACAAGCACCCTAACCCTAACCCTTTAAGGTTAGGTGAATAAGGTATTGAAAAATACTGATGGTAAAGCTAGTGGAATATTAAAATCATGTTTATAATTTTCAATTTTCACTTCTTATCATGTTCAAATTTCCTCTCATGATCAACAACCTAACATCACCTCACTCTTCATATACTGTAGCACCTACCTGCAACTCTGCAGTGCTGGCTTTCCCTGATTCACCCTCAATGTTAGTGTCCAGCTGGACTTCATCTGATCTCTAATATGAAAGCAGTGGAGATTAATAAGGCATAGAAAAATACT
>OMLJ01050937.1:0-16301 GCA_900302595.1 Gadiculus argenteus | reverse complement strand
CAGAGTGAACGTGATACCCTGTACCAAACAGGTCCAGAGTGAACGTGATACCCTGTACCAAACAGGTCCACCTCAATGTGAACATGATACCCTGTACCAAACAGGTCCCCCTTAGGGTGAACATGATACCCTGTACCAAACAGGTTCAGAGTGAACGTGATACCCTGTACCAAACAGGTCCAGAGTGAACGTGATACCCTGTACCAAACAGGTCCAGAGTTAACGTGATACCCTGTACCAAACAGGTCCACCTCAGTGTGAACATGATACCCTGTACCAAACAGGTCCAGAGTGAACGTGATACCCAAACTAACAGGTCCACCTTTTGTTCTCGAAATAAGATAACAAGAAGCATACAGAAAGTAAATAATGTGCATCCTAGAGTAAACATCACTAGAGCAATGTTAAGCCATTTAAGCCAGCTTCCGTGCCTAACACATCTAAATGCTAAGGTTTATGCTACAACATTAATAATACGAATAACATCCCTACAACGGCATTCTTTGTGACCCCAGAGGCAGGGGCGGAGCTTCAGGGGGGGGTTGGGGTGGCGGCCGCCCCAGGGCCCGGGTCTCCAGGGGCCCGGGCCCCCAGGGCCCAGCTCCGGCTGCGGACGAGTGCATACTGGTGAATTAGCATATTGGCGCCCCCTGTAGGCGGCCCTGCATGTTGAGACGGCACCATGAGAGAAGGAGAGAGGGGAGAGGGAGCGCGCGAGACAGTTCGCTCCGACGAAGTGGCTCACACGCACCGGTTATTTGACACGTCCCCCCGCCCGCCTTTGACTTGTTCCGCCAGTGCCCAAAGGCTTGCATCAGTCTGTTGTCAACCCTCGTTCGACCTCATGGATTAAACACATGTGCTGGAGCCTGTGATGTGTAGTTACCACGTTCTGGAGCTTATGTGTGTAGTTAACACATTCTGGAGCTTATGATGTGCAGTTAATGTTTTGGAGCCTATGATTTGTAGTTAACATGTGCTGGAGCCTATGATGTGTAGTTAACATGTGCTGGAGCCTATGTGTGCTGGAGCCTGTGATGTGTAGTTAACATGTGCTGGAGCCTGTGATGTGTAGTTAACATGGGCTGTGCATGAAGCCTTTGCTTTGGCAAAGGCTTTATGCAACAAATTAGATGTAAAAGTTTTAATAAATTATGACCATGAAGGTAAGTTAATAAAATCCTCTTTTATTAGGCATAGCAACCTACTTCCACTTTGAATAATTGAATTCATATTTTGTAACCAGCAAATCAACGACACAAAATGAAAAGGAACAAAGACTTTACTTTACAAAAAGAAAAACACTGGACCCTCTTCTCCCATTAAGTCGGCAACTGTTTTAAAAAGGCAAGGAATGATTAGATGTTCAGGACGTCTTGGGGGGGCCTAGCTGGTGGGAGGTTTGCCAGTAGGTTTTGCCGTCTTCTTCGGCTGTAAATATTTCTGAAAGACAGAAAAAAAAAAAAATTGTAGGTTAATCTTTGTACTGAACCCTGGTTTTATAAATGTACATAATGTATTCATATTAATTTTACATATTTAACTGCATGAATAAATGTTGAGGTTCCACCTGCAGGCTTTCATAATGTTTGAGTGTCTTGCAGTGGCTGATCTGTGCCTCCTGGCTTCCGGTGAAGAAACGGTTGCACACTTTGCAGAAGAATCCGGTCTTTGGAACCAGGAACTCCAAACCTGTAAAACATTAAGGAAGTTAGGCATTAGACAGTTTACATATATTTCTAAAAATGAATTACACTAATTAATACCAATACAACTTCTGTAAAAAATGGCCAAAATATGGCCTAATAAAATCCATATGTTTAAAAAGTGTTTCATTTTTGTGTAAGGATTTGAACCATCTTGCTGAGACTCGAACTTGAAGTCATTGGAGTGGTTTGGACCGGTCCAAAGTATTTATTACACAACGCGCGAGGTAGCGAGTGCAAATATGGATTTTTGGAGTGCAAATATACAGTGATATTACACGGTTCAACAACTGATTGAACAGCTGCGTCAGCGCACGCAGTTAAGACGCTTGTTGACAGTTGAACGCAGCAGAATAAATGGTGGAAAACTAATTCTTTCCTTGATTTATTTGTGCAATTGTTGTATAATAATCCACCAAATACACAGCATGTATTTCTATAGAGAGATCTCCACTGAATGTCCTGATTCTGGTCAGCTGCAGTGTGAGGATACCGATGAGACCCACGGCTCTTACCAACAGGACTGCTCGGGTCAAAGGGCAGGAGGGAGTCGTCTCCAGGAGAGCTCTTCCTGTTGGCCACCACGCTCTTCTCCAGGTCATCCGAGCCCTGCTCCTTCACTGAGGGGCAAAGGAGGAAACAGGATATGCTGTGTTACAGCTGCCTCCTTATGAAGTCTATCATCTACAATCATGCTGGGACTGTTATGGGGCTGTATTCATGTTGTAGAACAGTCACTCTATGTGCCTTTTGGTTAACACAATATTTGACACTAGCTGATTTGCAGTGACTTGAAAAACATTTGACCGAAACCTGGACCCAATTTCAGACTGTCTCGCGGATTACGGCTCCAGCGTTTGCTTAATACTGGTCCAATTACAAAGAGTGATTCAATGTTGAAATCCTCATGTTTTCCTTAAATTCCCATCTGTCTTGACGGAAATGTCGCTCTGCCACGTCTGTTTTAGCACCTACTGTGTTTAACCATTATTTCTATAAATGTGGGAATTATTCCTTTAAGCTTGAAGGTGGTCATTTTGCATCCTTACCGTGATCACATGTCCACAACGTACAAACCAGTGTTACTGATCAGCCTATGTTCAGCTTACTTTCAGTGAACTGTTGACTGAGTGAACAGGGTGAGTATTCACTCTTAGAGCAGATCAGACGTACCTTCCTCTGCATGGGAGGGCAGTACGTCCTCACCCCCCTCGCTCCTGGGCTGGCCCTCTGGCTCCCCTGGAACTATCTGCTCCACCTCCTCCTTCACCTGGGACGGGTCCGAACAGGTCTCCACCTTCTCCTCTTCTTCTGTGGTGTTGTCTGGAGAATGGCCGCCAGGGGAGGAGGGCTTTGACTCGACACTAGTGAAGTCGCCCACTGTGGTTGTGGTGCATGCTGGGAAAGACTGGACCACAGCGATGGAATGGGACCTGCTCTCATCCACTATTGAGACAATGGGAACAAGAATAGAAAAAGTGGAATGTTTACAGTGGTACATTTGTTTTCTATATGCATATTCATGAACATTTGTAACAAAGCTTTTCTAATATTACCGTTGGCCCGATAATGTATTTCAGAAGCAATGGTCCCACACTATGGGTGGGACCAAGACAATCCCACAAAACACAGATTCAATACGTTTTGTTTTCATAGTGGAGTGACGCTACGCATCTTACGGCCTCTGAAAATATAAATATTACAATTCTTACATAGCCTGGAAATCCAGACCCACATCTACAAAGCTGTACGGTCTGGCAACGAGCAATACAAATGGCCCAACTCAAGGTGTGGCACCAAGCATGCATTTGAAAATATCACTGCACGGAATTGGATAACACTACGACCAATCAGAAGAATGCACGGGGTGACGTATCCAGAGCCCCCATACGCTAAGCTACCAGCGCAGCTAACTGATAGATTAGACTTGTGCCGTATCCGGTCGGTAAAACAGCAAAAACGTCCTTCTTACAAAGGAAAGCTTTGAGCGCCGTCTTCTGTTCCTCTTTTAGAGGAAAATACAAGTTTAACTCTTCTATTGTAGCGGCCAAAGCCATTTAAAACAATTGGTGTTAATCCGTAGCCATCTTGCAATGTTTACTGAATGTTCCATTTCGTCGCAGCGCTGTCATTTGTTTAGCCCGCTTCTGGCCCGGCTATATCAGATACACCGATGTGATTGGTTTAGGTTGGATAAACAGGAATTATTAATGAGCAAATTACTGGTCACCAGAGTGACTTGCTGAGCAAATTCAAATGTAGCTCTCGTGAGAACTCTGGATTTCCTTCTTTTCTTGCAGAAAAAGTGACAAAACCATGGCTCAGTATTTATTATGCCGGAGTCACCAGGCTACCGTCATCGTCCAGTCGAGGGAATTGCGTTCAAGACTGTTTCCACAAACGCATCCAATACCGGTGGAGTTATTGGCTTTCCAATCAAATCTTATGCTTTGTTCCGATCACCTGACCCTTACTGCAGTGCATGCAATTTCTTTATGGTCGGTGGGGTATAATACTGACTCAAGGGGTGATGAAGAGTACACATCAAGGCATCACTTGAGTCAAGATGAGCTGGTACGTACCCAATACTGGTGTGGTTCCTGCTGGTTTGATGGTGGCCTCTGTCTCAGAGGGGACCACCTTCTGGCCCAGGGGGTTGTGGTCCCGGGGCGGGGACTCGTCTGACGGGGCTGGGGCTGTGAGTGGATCAGGGAGGACCTGGGAGGCTGGGTCCCCCTGCTGTGGCTCAGAGTCCACTGGGTCCCCAGGCTGTGAGTCAGCCCCCAGGGGCAGGTCTTCAGCAACCTCCACTGAGGTGCTGAGTGACGCTGTGGCCTATGCAGAGAACAGCAAAATACAATCATGATCCATTCTGAATCTTATAATTGTTGTAGTTATTCTTAAAGAAATGTCAGAATGTTTGAGACCTAAAAGCGCTGCAGTACCTGGGTGTCCTCCTGTGAGGCGGCTGCAGGCACGTTTCCCTCCACTGCAGCGCTGGTGACTGCCTCCATTACCCCCGCGTCTGTCTCCATGAGCTTGGGGAGAGAGGAGACGTCTGGGAGGTCAGCCACATCCCCCACCTCGTCCACCGTCACAAAGTTGTCCAGGTCAAACGGGAAGCAGTCCATCTCCTCCTCCTCCTCGTCCACAACCTTCGGTTAACACAGGAATAGAGAACTGAAGTTTGCACTTCAACGTGTAGTTGTTTCATGAGGCCAGGACAAGAGAATGCAGAACATTGAAGGAACGTCAATGTTGATGTCCACACTACAATACATTTTTGCTAAAGGCACATTTCACTGGTGGTGACATGAATCTGTATTGAAAGTGGGTCATGTATGTAGACAAATAGTAACATAAATTTCTAATCTCTCTCTTCTTGACCGAGAAAAGACAGACTTTTTGGCCCTTGTGGATTGAAGACGACAACTCCCAAAATGCCAATCAGCGTTCACTCCCTGCAGTCCATCCATCTATCCATCTATATCTATATCTATATATCTATATATATACACACAGTATATAATATAATAAAAAAATTTAATATCACAGCCAAAACCTATGTACGCCTCCAGATGATATTATGAATTAAATAGATTAAAGACTGCGTCGGGATCTCTGAAGTAAAGACTCGTAGTGGGGGTTATCTCTGCCAGATTCCTGCACGTGTTGGGGTACCCACGGGTGACTCGCAGTTTGGATGAAACGGGTGAAAAATAATGTACTGTGTCGGACACGGGTGCTGGTCGGGTCAGACGCCTGACCAGTGGGTCGGTTGCGGGTTTTGCGATTGCGAGCGAGACTTCTCCGGTGCTGGATGTTATTCAGGAGCGGAGGAGTCAACTAGAACCAACCACACAGTGGATGATGTGCCTTTTTTGCACAGCAATCTAAAGCACCATACCAAACACCAGATAGTGTAATTCCCCTGCATTCCATCTAATGCATCTAATTTTTTTTTCTTTTCGGTGCGGATCGAGCGTCAATTTATAGCAGGTCTGGTCAGGTGCGGAATGTAATTCGCACTACTGACGGAATACAGGTCGGATGCGGTTTTAAGTATTGCGTGTTGGGTTTGCAAAATAAGACTTGTGTAATTGATTCTCGGCCATGGTGGAAAAGAAATTGGGGGAAGAAACTAGGGCTGCTCGATTATGGAAAAAATCATGATCCCGATTATTTTGGTCAATATTGAAATCCCGATTATTGAAACGATTATTTGAGAAAATATGAGGCATTTATTCAGCATTTAATTCACTGTTTAACTGAGATAAATGAGACAAAGACAAATAGAAAATGTTAATAAAATAATAAACAATGATGAGGTGGGGGTGGGGGGTTGATGTCTGGCGACCGGGGGGATGTTAGCTTGTGTGTGAGCGTGCGTGTTATAACAAAGCCGGAGAGATTTTGGGCACTGCTGCAAATGTTAGAGGTAGATAAGAATCACTCCCATCTCAGGGGAAAATGAGGGAATGATGCACGACCATTCAAAAATATGACTGGGTTTCTAACGATACAAAGCTTAATGCAAATGGGTGAAGTGTCCTTATAGTTGGGTTTATTATTGGAATCATTACTCAAATTAAATCACTTTCTACATAACATACGTATATATACATACATATGTTATCTGAGAGCATAATATATGAAAATACTTGTTTATGTAGAGGCTACTGTAGCGACTTGTAACCAATGTCTCAAGCGCAGTGACTATGAACGGGTTGTGTCTCTTCCTCACCTTATGGACCTTCTCAGCCATACTCCTCTCGGAGCCATCTCTCCTGGAGCTCAGCCGACTCCCCTCCGATATCCCGGAGGACTTGGAGCCGGAGGAGCCCTCCCGCTGGGTTCTGGATCCCTCATAGCGTTCTCTGTCCCTCCTCCCCCGCTCATCCTCCCCCCTCCAGCCCAGATCCCGGTCCCTCTTCCTTCTCTCCTCTCTCTCCCACTCCCGCTCCCGAACCCGCTCCCGGTCTCTGCGGTCTCTCCTCTCCCTGTCCCGCCGGGCCTCCCTCTCCAAGTCCTTCTCCTGCCTCTTTCTCCCCTCCTCTCGGCTTCGCTCCTTCTCTGGCAGCCCGCCCGCAGATTTCTTCTTTTGGGGCGTCTGTGGTTTTCCGGCGGCGGAAGCGGCGGTGGAGGGTGGGGCTGCTGCCTCCAGCTGGCCCTGCCTACTCAGGCTCCTCGTCCTGCATTCCTCCAGCAGCGCCTCCACCATCGCTGGGGTGACCTGGGGAAAATGTTCAAGAGATGAATTGCAGATAAGACATTTTGGTAAACAGAACAGTTAACCCACCTGGGAAGAACAATCTTATCTTTACAGGAAAAGCCAGAGTGACTTCTTCAGGCATGGCCTTTTTGGGAATAATTTAAGTACCTTGGGCAGTTCAGGCGTCACGCCCTCTGCAGCATCCATGTGAGGTGTCTTGGTCTTCTTCACAAGGGGAGGAACCACCGACACCTGTGGTTCCAATGCATCCTGCTTTTCCACTGCAGCGTTCGGTTCCACTGAACCCTGGAGTTCCACTGCAGCCTTCGATTCAATTGCAGCTTGAGTTTCCATTGCGGCTTCAGGTTCCTCTGCAGCCTGGGGTTCCTCTGCAGCCTGGGGTTCCTCTGCAGCCTGGGGTTCATCTACAGCCTGGGGTTCATCTACAGCCTGGGGTTCATCTACAGCCTGGGGTTCATCTACAGCCTGGGGTTCCGCTGCGGTCTTCGGCTCCGCTGCGGTTTTCGGCTCCGCTGCGGTCTTCGGCTCCGCTGCGGTCTTCGGCTCCGCTGCGGTCTTCGGCTCCGCTGCAGCCTGAAGTTCCGCTGCAGCCTGAAGTTCCACTGCAGCCTGGGGTTCCTCTGCACCCTTGGGTTTTTCGGGTACTTGGCCCTTGCCCTCGGCTTTGCCCGTCTTGTTGTCTGCTCTTCTGTCGGCAGTGTCCTTTACAGCTGTTGGCTTCTTCTGGCTCTTGTCACCATTAGCAGGTGAAGACTTTTTAAGATGGAAAACAAAACATCAGACGACAGGTCAGATTGGAATGGAAATGCCGGCAAAGTCTCAGTCCCACTCATCAGAAGTAAAACCATAAAAACAGTGTACCCACAGCTAGTCTGCAGAATGTCTGACAGACATACCTTGGCCACATGGAGATCGGTGGAGGCCCTCAGTTTGGGGTCGGCCTCGCGGGAAAACAAGAGGCGCTTGTTCTGGACGATGCCCGGGAACCTCTGGAAGCGTCTGAAAACATTAAGCGCCATCTGTGGCGTCTCCATCTCGCAGATGGTCTGGCATTTAAGATGTTTGGGGAGGAGAGTTGGAAAATATTAACAAACATCACAACAACCAAAAAGGTTTTTCATCAAATGTTAAAACGGTAATGCTTTATATTAAGGTCCTTTATATTAAGGTAATAAGACCCCTTTTTATATACTTATTAACATGAAATGGTGTCAAGACTGTATATAAGTGTTAATAACATAATAAACATGTTTATTGTGAGATAAGACTTATAAGCACTATTAATTGTTAAATAACATAAATAATAGTCTTATGAGTTTCTTAAAGTAGTTAATAAAACCATTACAAACCCATTTATTACGTCTTACTAACGCACATGTTGACGCATCTGTTTTGTGCCTCATCAGATTGTTTAGATGCTATTTTGAAGGTTGTGATGCAAGTGGCTGGTGGCTTTTGTCAAAGTCCTTCTAGGCAAGTCCCCTCACTCACGGCCATATTGGAAACGCCTTTCGGCAGCTATTTGGACTTAACAAGACCAGGGCCCTATCTAAATGACTGGGGAGAGAGCTGTATCTCCATTTTCCGAGGTATAAGGGCCATAAAAAACAGACTAAAATCGCTGAAAGGGTTTGGTGGTTTTGTATCAAATTAACGCTTTAAAAGCCCTTTTTCTTACATGTAATCTTGGACTGCGCATGCGCAATACTTCACAACACCGTTTTCATTTACGGCATAACAACACCGGCATGGACAGCAAGTCGTCATCGCTCACCATCAGCTGATCATGCCGCAATTTTGGATAAAGCAAGAGATGAAAAACGTAACTTTAACCATGGCTGTATCGGAGTTGGTATTGACTCCAGCTGCTGGTTCTTCCCTCCTGATTGAAATTAATTACAAGTGTTGCAAAAAGCGTGACTACGTCACCTGCAACATGATTGGAACAACGCCACAGGAAGAGGCGGGACATGTGCAAACAACTGCCATCTTGGCGTACAAAGTCTCCCCATGCATTCCAATGGGGGAATTTTTCAGTGATGTGTCTCCTCCTTTATAGTGTCTCTGCTTTTGTTTGACAAACATTTGGAGAACATGTCGGAATCGTCAGCACCCCAAACAAACAACTGACAGACAGAAGACAGGCACAAGCACAGAAAACATGGATAAGAGGAAGAGGTCTGAACTGGAGGACGAAGTTTAAGAAGTTAGCTGGTGCTAGCTAGCTGACTATTTGACTCAAGCGCATCGCCTTTATTGGAAAGAGGCCAATATTAGAGACAGGCCTCAGTTTCTATTTGAGGAAAACGGACTACCAGTAGAAAGAATAAAAACAAGATTTTGTGTCTACCGAGAGTCAAGAGTGAGGTGATTGACATGACCAAGCTACTGTAGCTATGGCTTGGATCCGTTAGCAAACATTGCCCCCCTGTGGTACCTGCATGTTACTATCACAAGCACAATGTTGAGGCCTGCCCAGAAGGTCGCAAGTTTGCGGGAGCTTTTGACTTTGATCAATCTAACCGCCTAATATATTTCTCATCATTTTGTTATTTTGTATTTCTAAAATAACACAATTTATAATATTGTGCATTCCATATTCCTTCAGGAGTGCAGGTCTCTTGCATTTTGATTGGTAACGTTAGTGATATTTTAAGTGCTCTGGTCGCTTTCTAATGAGCTAAACAGTCTCATCTGTATATTTTTGCATTCAATTAGACATATAAAAACGTTGGTTCTAATAATGAAACCAACCTCTATTTGAGACCGGCCTTTATTTACCTCCGCCGACGGCGAGATCCGGCCAATATTATAGACCGGCCGCTAATGGAATACAGGCCAGTATTAGAGAGCATTTACGGTAGGTAACCAAACGTATCTAATTCTAAAAGTTGTATCATAAATCTGTGTCTAAACAGCTTAATTGCTTATTGTAACCTGTCTGCTAACTGTCTGTTGTGGTCAATGTGCTTTGTGTTTCTTTATACAGCAACAAGAAAGACCAGCCAGAAAAAATCTCAACCATCCCTTCAGGCCATGGAGATGTCGGATCCGTACGAGTCAGTTTTATTGAAATGTTGATGTTCAAGAATATTTTTAAAATGTTATTTCTGAATAGCTCTCTTAGTGTTTTTGTGCTTCACTGCCATAACATTGTATTTACAGTATATGTAGTTTCTTTGTTTCACATTTTATCAACCTTTTTATCAAACAGTAAAGGTTTACTAGTGACTTAATAAGTTAGACTTAATGAATGGGTTTGTAATGTGTTTATTAACAACTATAAGAAACTCATAAGATTTATTAGTTTTATTAATAAACTTTCTCAAATAAGTATCTTATGAGTTCTTGTAAAAGCCTTATAATCTCACAATAATCATGATTATTATGTTATTAACACTTAGATAGTCTTAACACAAATACATGTTACTAAGCATATAATAAGGGTCTTATTATCTATTAATTAAGGCTTATTACAAGGACCTTCATATAAAGCGTTACCGTTAAAACTGCTGTGGATAAAGTTTAAGAACTATTTGCGTGCAAGAATATCTGTTTGTGTTCACTTCTCCTGCCTCTGTCTGAGATGGAGTTAAATGCTACAATACTGAGAAACGTAGTATGGGAGAGAGCAGATAGGGAAGGGACTTATTGGTTTCTTTGCTTCAAAATCTTGCTCTCTTTTGCACCTGTGAACTCCAAATCGTACCTACTCCACCGTTAAGATTGAATTTTAAGAGAGGTATATAAAAATAGTGTCTTACCATGTGGTTCTCAAGCACTAGAAAGTTCTGTACAGGTCCAAGTCCCCGGACCATTTGGATGACCTCATCGGGACCCGAAGGTGTGGCAGGTACATTGGTGATCACCAGCACACTCTTCCATCCTGTGGGGCAGGGCGCCTCCTCCAGGCGACCAGGCGTCGCCTCCTCCTTCTTGTAAAGAAGGGATCAAGGCCACGATGTTGGTGTCATTAGCAGAAATCCTCACGCCCTAGCATCTGTACTAAATCTCCACACCATCAGTCACATCCTGTACACACTTTCTATGCCTCGGGCACACAAATGGAACACAGCAATACGTGAGGACAAACTCACCTCTGTGTTCTCTGGTGACTTCTTCAACAGATTGTACAAGGCCACCTGCACAATGGTAAGAATATGATAAAACATTTTAAAAACCAAAGGATTAAATTAACAAAGTACTAACATTTATTATTACATGATGTCGATAAGAGTATGTTGGGAAGTTCAAAGGTGCTGTGGGTAAATATTTATGGTATGGGGTCAGATCAGTCTCAATAATTAATGCACAGAGAAGGATTCACAAATGTGATTTAAATATAAATTACTCTCTTCTCACAAATACATTTCAATGCACACACAAATGGATATCAGTATTTGTAAATGCAAAATAAATCCATAAACAAAAATAAGTTTCACAAACACATTTCTGATCCACACACAAATGTGTCTTGTTTTAAATAAATGTAATTTAAATCCATAAATATATGAATTACATTTTTTTTATGTATTTGGATGTTACATTTATATACAAACTGCTAAACTTGAATTTACAAGACGCTTTTCATTTGTGAACTTGTTTGCATTTGTGTGTGAACTGGTCTGTATTTGTGTGTCGACTTGAGAATCTCCTGACGTGGCCGGATTCACAAACAAAATTCACAAACAAGGAACTCTCGGTAGCCAATCAGATGCCTCCCTCGTTTTCAGCCAATCACATGACTACAGTCCCATGAGTGGTCCCCCTCAGCATTTTCTCTGCGCATTTTACATTGCTTTTCGGTAAAAGGAAAAATTAAGTGTTATCTGGACTGGAAGTTCAGCCTCAACATGCCGTCTGGTGATGGCGATTACCAAGTGTCTTGTAAATTCAACTTTAGCAGTTTGTATATAAATGTAACATCCAAATACATCTTTTTAACATATTTATGAATTTATATTACATTTATTTAAGACACATTTGTGTGTGGATCAGAAATGTGTTTGTGAAACTTATTTGTTTATGGATTTATTTTACATTTACAAATACTGATATCCATTTGTGTGTGCATTGAAATGTATTTGTGATAAGAGTCATTTATATATAAATCACAAAATACATTTGTGAATCCTTTGTGCATTCATTATTAATGAGACTGATCTCACCAATAGATAAAGTAAGCCTCTGCCCTTGAGAGGGAGGGCGACTGGGAGTGGTTTTTATTCTGTTTTACTGATAAAGTGGAGTCAAGTACAGCCTCCATTCGTTTTAAGTCCTTCAACCTCAACAGTTTACCTATCCTGAATTTTAAGAAAAAATCGAATGCCAAAGAAGATCATACTACTTCTAATGAATCTTTAGGGCCCTGTTTGCTTTCTGATTTGATCAGTTCCTTGTCTAATGATTGTGTCCTTGATTACATTATTATTATAATGACTTGGAAACAAGGACTTTTAGAGAACGTATAATGACAAGTGCTATTGCCCCGACGAAGACGAAGAAAAATAATAATCTCAGTATCTCAGCTGTAATCTCAGATGACAGCTGCAGCTACATACTGGACCAATATTAAACATCTTCAAACACTAAATTCAGTTTAGTCTTCGAACCAAAATTATCAGAAAATAGGGTCCAGGTTGAGAAATGCCAAAGTTTTCCTTTAAACGTCCCTCTGTACAGAGTCAGAGTTATCTGGGAAAGTCTGATGGCTGTCTATCTCCATGGCCAGGTCCACGACGTGCCCTGGGAGCTGACAGGGTCAAAAGGTGGTGGGCTGCAGGGAATCAAAGGATTTCCTCCTGCCACAGCAAACCCCCATCAGGCTTTGATGTAGAAGACCTCCATGAGTACATGCTTGGGCGACTGCAGAATGTAAGAAAAAGAACCAGAGACCCAGCAGCCTGGCTTCAGGGCCCTGCTGCATACACTGCATGGCACTCAAATAAAAGGACCGATAGCATCACAACGTTCACCTAAATATTTGACCACTGATTGAAATGCTCTGTTAAAATATATTCTTTGATTTTACCCCACTCTAAAAAGCGAAATCACTTATTACATGGATTCCCAAAACAAATCAAGGGAAGGGAAGTTCTGATAGGATCAGGGAATCCATCTTTCCTGTCAAACACAGGTGTCGGAATGCAAAAATTGAGAAATGAAGAATGAAATGAAAAAAAAATGAAAATGAAATGAAATTAAAGAAATGAAGAGGGAGGGGGCTTTTTTGGTTTGTTTAGTTTAAAAACAATTAACCTTTAATACGAAATGCCCCACCACTCTCACAGCTTGTGAAAGATGAGGACAATAGAGAGGAGGAGGGTACACTAGAGGGGGGGAACCAAGAGCATGGAGGGAAACACTCACAGGGGTTTTGAGGGTACAGGTCAGCCTGAGGCTGACCATCTCCAGCGGAGAACCCTCCATCTTGACCGGGGTCACAGTGTGGACCTTCACCATCTCCTCTGCGGAGGCCACGTCCGGCAACCACAGCAGCGCCTGGCACAACCACACACACAAGGGCGCCACAGTTAGAGCAAGCACCAGCCATCACCGTCTGTTCGGAGGCTCATGCGGAACAGCACACTAGTTCCTCTAACGGCCTTGAGGTGGCGTGCAGCATGTGGTGGCAGAATGAACTGTCGGAGTCAGCCGAGGTTGTATAGTCCGGACAGTAGCTGCTGGCAGCAAATCCAAATGACCATCAGTCATGGTATTTGGACTTACTAATAATCATGTGAGAAAAGGCTGACTAGCATAAAAAGTAGAGCCAAATAATGCAGTCAAGGAGGTAGCCCCTTACCTCTAAGTAAAGTAAATCAACCACAAAATCATCCGTAAACGGAAAGCACATAAATGTAGCGATTGGCTCGAGTAAGTCTTGAAACGGTTTGTCTGACAGACAATATTCGTCCATCAAGTGGTAAATGCCATAGGGATAATATTTTTGTTTTGTTTTGTTTTTGGAACGTCGCATAATCAACGTATTGGGCACACCTGCTTAGGACAGTCAAGTAATTTCACTCTCTGCAGGGATGCCTGCAGCTGTGCACGGGGGCAGGGCCTAAGATTAAGTTTCCAATTATACACCTTTGGTTAATTTGGCTTGAGGACATAGTGTTTTTAAGAACACAAAAGTTAGGGGGGCAGCGGAGAAGGCAAGGCTCTAAATATTTAAGAATTTTAACAAGAATAAAAAAAAAAAAAAGTTGCATTTCTTAAATAAAAACATTATAAACATGCATATAAACGCCCTCAATGTCGAACTGCTTCTAATATGGAGTTTCCATTGCTGGTTGGAGAACCAGTCAAAAAATGGCGACTATTAAAAAAGGCAGAAACCTCAATAAACATACATACATACATAAAGTGATTGGTCACGGATGCAACATCCATATCTTTTTTTACATTCTATCATTTTCACATAAATTTTTCTGATATTCTTCATAGATGCTCCGCTCAGGGGAAGTCAAGAGTCAGGCGAGCCATCGCCAGGATTCACACCACAGCTTTTAGGGCAAGCTAGCCTCTCAGGTCACCCACCTTTTGGCAGCCTCTCGCGATGACAACGTCTGACGGGGTACCAAAGGGCTTGGCCAGGGCCACGAGGTCTTCCTTGGTCCACTCCGACTCGGGGAGTCCCTGGATCAATACCATGCCCTTCTGGAGGTTAAGCCAGACGATGGGACAAGACGCTTGTTTAGAAGAGAATGCATCAAAAGGATACGATGGATAGGCCTGTTGCGATAAGCAATAAATCAATTAATCGCACAATAAATTAAAATGAGTGCGATAATTTTGCCGGCGGCGATAATTTCCATTTGCATGCTTATTTGTTTTCCTTGTGTCTCTCTCTCTATCAAAGACACTGGATGACCTGAGTTGTCACTCTGGTGCCTCCTCGTGACGTGTCGGGTCACTAGTCAGCCTCTCTGTATGGAGGCGGACCCCTCGCGCTGCACAGAGCAGCATGAGAGCAGAGAGAGAGGAGAGATTTGGATGGAGAACAAACACGGCTATTAGCCTACGGCTATTTCAGATTGCATGCATTTGCGCATCAAATGCGCATCAAATGCGCAAATGGTTGGAAAGGCGAACGCGACAGCTTCCGTGTCGGAGCACTTCGGGTTCAAACTGAATGACTGTGGTGAACCACTTAACCTGTGAATGACCGTGGTGAACCACTTAACCTGTGAGTCGGTATGTCGCATTTGTTATAAAACAATAGCAACTAAACGCGCCAATACCTCGAACATGCAACTGCACCTAAAGCACAATCACCTGATGCAGTTTTCCCAGCTGGGGAAAAAAAAACACAACAGAAGAGGCGTCTTCTCTTCCCGACAGTCCAAAATCACTGGGGCGTTCATTTATTTTGGATATTTAAAATGTCCTCCAGTGTTAAATATTCTTTAGAAATAAAAGTTTTATGATCTTTCAAAGGGTGTAGGCCTACTTGCATTATTATGCCATTATCATTATATTAGTTGAAAATGGTCTCAAAACGGCAATATTATCACTTATCGCGATCATTTCTGGGACAATTTATCGCCCAGCAAAATTTGTTATCGCGACAGGCCTAACCATGGATATCCATCCATAACATTTGCATCAATTACCTCCATTGAAAATGGAAGACTTGGCTAATTTAAGCTGACTGATAATAATAAACTATTAATCAATAACTCCTTTTTCCACTCAAACTGAATGGTGATTAGGCAGTGGTCATGATGTTGGAGCGCCTTCATGTAGTGCCTACCTCTTTGAAAGCCTTCTGTGGAGCTTTGCCTGTTGGAGCAAAATATAAAAAAATTGAATGTAGAATTTAGAAGTATGATCACAAATGCTTAAAAAACAAAGTAATTGTTGAGTAAAACCTGTTTCACTTAAGGGTTCCTCTTGAGAGACGTCTTTATGTACAGGCATTGCACTAGTTAAACACTGACATTTTACCTTTGCCACTGACAGCAGGTTTCTTGGGTTCACGACTGGGCTTTCTGTGAGGAGAGAATGTAAACCTTTACCATCAGCCAGTAGTGCAGAGAACATGTTATGATCAAACGGTATACACCACGTACCCTTTGAGGTCGGTGGCAGCTGGCACTGCCACAGGTTTCTAAAGATGAAAAAGAAATCAATATTTTGCATTCTGGGATAATAAAACTCTACCATACTTTCAATAACTCAAGCAAAAGGAATAAATACAGATAGCATGGAATCCAGGCTAGACTACTGTTAGTAATAGCATGTCATAGTACATGTGATGCGCTCATACACTGTGGTGTGGTGTTTTTGTACCTCCGCTATCATGGCGGTGACCGTCTGCTGCCTGATGCTGAGGGTTGTGCAATCCACCAGTG